>JAXDDX010000795.1:0-22189 GCA_034670405.1 Hoplostethus atlanticus
CGACATAATTTTCCAAAAACAAGGACTGAAAGCTGGAGATTGATGGAGAAATTCAGCGAATCATTTTGTTCAAAAACAAAAGGACTTGAGAAGTCTGCTCAAACTTGTGCAGAGAGGACGTTTATCACACTGATAACAGTCCTTGTAGACTGCCTGCTGCCTTTCTTTCTTTCTGTCTAGCTTCTTTCTTCTTTCTTCTTTCTTTCTGTCTAGCTTCTGTCTTTCTTTCTTTCTTCTGTTTTCTTTCTTTCTTCTTCTTTCTGTCTAGCTTCTTTCTTTCTTTCTTTCTGTCTAGCTTCTTTCTTCTCTTTCTTTCTGTCTAGCTTCTTTCTTTCTTTTCACTTTCTTTCTGTCTAGTCTTTCTTTCTTTCTTTCTTTCTTTCTGTCTAGCTTCTTTCTTTCTTTCTTTCTTTCTTTCTGTCTAGCTTCTTTTTCTTTCTGTATCTTCTTTCTTTCTGTCTATCTTCTTGCTTTCTTTCTTACCAAACTTGCATCCTTCATATTACTTTCCTTATTTTTCCTTCCCTGCTTCATATGTCACCCTTTTTTCTATTATCTTTCATTCATCTGTCCTTTGCTTCCTTCATTTTTCTTTCTTCCTTACTTTTTTCTCTTCTCACTCTGTTGCTTCCTTCCTTTCATCCTTCACACGTCCACTTGTTTCCTTCTTTCATTCTTTGTTTCCTTCCCTCTTTCCTTCCTTCCTTCTTGGCCACTTGTTCTGTCATTTGTTCATTTGTCTGTCCTATGTGTATTGTTTAATATTCACAAGTGTTGTGATTGGTCATTTAAACCAGTGGTGTGTTGGATGTTATGATAATAAAACAACACTGCTGCAACACTGCATTGCTGTAAGTGTGAAGTTTTCTTTACTTGAACTGAACAGTAGTTCCTCTTGCTTGCTCTGTTTCCCCAGAGATGTTTTGGCTGGACATAAGAACCTTTCATGGTATAGTTCACGGCAGATTTATTGCCACCGGAACGGCCGGCCATCATGCTGGGCTTAAAACAAAAGCCTTCAGACCAAATCAGACAGAAAGCTTCTGCGGGGAAGTCATGGTCTTTGTTTAACTCATCTGGTGGCCTAGAGGAATCAAGGGATGTGTCACATGACTTGAAGATCCCAGCCGTCTGTAAACATGCCTGTATAGAATGGAGCTTTATGTTTTTGGGAGATTTGTTATTTGTAACATGGCTATATATGTAAATAAATAGTATTTTGAAGTTCCCAGTAAACGGTCAGAAAACACTAATGGACAGATGGACACTTTGGGTACCCAAATGGCCAAAGCATGGAGACCGCCTGAGTATATCTTAATAAATTTACAGTTACAGTTGTAGTAAAGCAGGAGAACACATTAAGTTGCATCATTATCAATGGGATTTTATAATGTTATAATGGTGATATTGCCTTTGAAATTTAGATTATATAAGAGGATGAATCTTATTTTTTTCTTTATTGCATCCATTTAATCTGGAATGGTAATAGATGTATGTTTACTTGCTTACTGGATTCGTATACCTTAGCGTCTTACCTATCAAAGGACACCAGAACTATGCATATAGGCCTTATGGTTCAGGAGCTATTCCTGATTCCTTTTGCAAACCTGCCAACCTGCACGCATTTTGTGTACCAACCACACAATTCTTGGTCAAAATACGCAGGTACAAAATGCCAGCTGAAACTACGCAAATGAAAAAAAAAAAATATATATAATGTAATTACAGAAAACAATCAATACAAAACAATACCGTACATGTATTCGGTATTTTTGTGTATTTTTGTATTATTGTGCTTCTGTAACGTTAGCCCCCCCCTAGTCTCGGAAACCCGACTCGAGCGAGTTCTGCTGAGTTCTGGCATACAGGCTGGGCACGAGACTAGCCCCTCCCCAACCCAAATCTTCTCACTCACAAACATCCACTGATGCAGTGAGTTACCGCATCACGTTACCGTAACGTTACTTTGTCATCGACCGAGGCGTACGTTGCATTGCATTGCTGAGGTAAAATGGGAAGTGGGGGAGTAATAATCAAGCACAAAAATATTTAAAATGTGACCGTAATGTTAACATCATATGAAACATTGCTAAACATGTTTGGTAACTTTGTTGTTCGCTAGTTAGTCGTAGCTCGCATACGACGTGATTAGCCTCGTTACGAGACTTAAGGCTACGGTGTGATAAACTGATAACGTAGCAAATAATTCCTATTATTGCAGCCAGTCACCCGACCAGCCTTGCAGGTAGAGATACTAGTCATCATGATGTCCGATGACGACGAGGATACTGACACTGAGAGAGAGAGAGCAGCAGACCTAACGTTACTAAAAAGAAGCGAGTGCATGCGCCCCAGAAGTTCCTCGCTAAATATCAGGAGCAATGGCCGTGTCTCCGCCTCACCATGCATTTTGCACATTGTGCAATTATGATGTTGACATCAGCCACCAAGGAGCTTCAGGAAATAATTTAGCTAAAACCTCCATACATTCCTAGATAGTTTGTCAATTGAATACCATTTTTTCATTATATGATATGTGTGCTTATATAAGCTGATAATCATAAGTGAATTGCATTCAATTATTTAATTATTAAATAAAAATGGAAATCATGCCCAGAAACTTGGTTTTATTCATAATTGACAATGTTTTACATCGCAACACAAGTTTCTGTAAATACTTGACAATGAAAACATATGTTACAATATACAAAATAAAACATAAAAAAATGTTTATACAGGTGTACTCAAACATTTGACTGATACTGTACATGATTTCCAATTTAATAATTAAATAATTGAATGCAATTCACTTATGATTATCAGTTTAAGCACACATCATATAATGAAATATTAGTATGGCGGCATATGAGTGACAAAATCCGCGAGCGCAATTGAGATCACCGTGCGCGTAATTCAAACAGCCGCGCACACATATTATTTTTGAGAGCGCTTTCACAGCACTCGCGCACAGAATATATCTGCTCCCGCGAGCAATATTGTAACCTGCGAGGAGAAATCCATGCTTTGAACGCGCGCGCAGAATCCGAAGCAGCGCGCACAACTATCATTGCTCTCCTGCTCGCAAAACTTTCACCTGCTCGCTCACTCGCAAGTGTTTTTTCTTTTTGGCAGTAAGTGGGCGGACCCAGTCACAATTGTATCCCTAAATCTAATTGGTTACAGTGATTGGCCTTTTTGTATCGGCGCAAGTAAACAAGGAAGGAGAAACAATAAAGCTTTATGTTCTATGAAGTGGTTGATGGAAGAAAAAAAAGAGTTATGTCCACTCTTTTATTTAATGACTTGTTTGATCGATTGATAGCGTGAAACGTATAGGTTGTGAACGAATTGCGAGCGTCCATGCTTCTCTATCTCCATCAGATGAATGGCAAATGTCACTGTGATGTGTGTAATGTCCGATAACAAACTCGTCGCGTCTGTTTACGTAAACGTCATCGATGACGTATCAGGGTCTTGAAGGGTTGTCCCATTTCATAGGGGGAGATTTCAACCACTACCCCTTGTGACTCTGTTCCGAGGGCCAAGCCGAAGGGCGAGGGTCACTCGAAAACGAGGGCTAGGGGTGAAAATGAGAAATGGGATTCGGCCTAAGTAGCCTTAATCAAATAAATACGTTGATGAATATATATACATGAATCATTACATACATACATGAATCGCGCCCTTTGGCAATTTATTCACAATCAGTTATGGGAAAGTGGCAGAAATATTACTGTATAACAGTTATGAATTATGTTCATTCTTTAGGCTATTTGTTTATTTATTTAGTTTAGCTCTCCTTAAATTGACCGCTGCTGCAGCCAACACCCTTCAAAACGCGCAACCTTTACTTTGAAGGCAAGCTGTCTCTGGTTGCGAGAGGACTGAAGACGAGGACTGTAACCAATTAGATTTAGGGATACAATTGTGACTGGGTCCGCCCACTTACTGCCAAAAAGAAAAAACACTCGCGAGCGAGCAGGTGAAAGTTTCGCGAGCAGGAGAGCAATGATAGTTGTGCGTGCTGCTTCGGATTCTGCGCGCGCACTCAAAGCATGGATTTCTCCTCGCAGGTTACAATATTGCTCGCGCGAGCAGATATATCCTGTGCGCGAGTGCTGTGAAAGCGCTCTCAAAAATGTGTGCGCGGCTGTTTGAATTACGCGTGCGGTGATCTCAATTGCCGCCATATGCCGCCATATATTAGGTGTTTATAGAAAAGTTTATACAGTTTAAAGTATTTTTAATCATGAAAAAAAAACTTTATATTTATATAAAGATTTATATGTTAATAACTTGATGATATGGCAGTGAGTGGGGAAATGACCGTGTGCAAAGCGAAGTGGTGCGAAAGCGCATGAGTGTTACACTATTGTGGTACTCAAAATATAAATATATAAAATATATAAGGTTGGCAGGTCTGCTTTTGGGTATGTCTGTAGCAACTTGCTACCATACTGTGACAGACAGAGACACAGGCAGGAGGGAGAGTTAACTGGGCCGTTTTGTTTGCAGCATACAGCATTAATACAACCCGGTGTTTGACGGCCGTGTGTAGCGCAGTCTCCCTTGGAGTGTGCACCTCCCTCTCTCCCGGCAGGCCATCCGCGGAGCACCAAGGCTGCCCCAGTCTGCCAGGCTTCCAGGGCCGTCCCGCCCTAACCCCGACTGGGCAGCCCTTCCAGGCTGCACCCGGCTGCATTCTCTGCAAAGCTTGATCGGTCGTCGCCGCTGGTGACAACCGCTTCCCCACTCTGTCTCTCTTGCTCACGTAACCCAGCCACAGACCTCACTCGGACGCTGCTACTGCTGGCTCAGCTTACTCTCTGCCATCATTCAGCTGACCCACGAACCCCTAGATCTCCTGTCAACTCACTCAGTCAGCCTCTCACCTTGACACACTCTCGCTCACACATTCAAACACAGGTTAAAAATGACTCAGGTGCAATCAGCCTCAACTGGCTGCAGCTGGTACTGAATCCAGGGGAGAGTCAGTCCACCGATTAAACTCTCCTGGATCCAAGCTAAGTCTGCCACAATGTCATTTTAGGTGTTTTTTCTCTGTATTTTGGCTAGGGTCGATGTGTTTGAAAATTAGGCAGGGGGAACCAATCACTGGTTGTAAGTCAAACAGATGAAACTGGACAAATCAAATCACATTTATTTGTATAGCCCTTAATCACCATTCCAGTCTCTAAGGGCTTCACAGTGCCCAACATGTGAAAATAATAAATGATTAGTACACGACATCCCCCAGCCTTAGACCCTCAGAGAGGACAAGGAAAAACTCCCACAAACCCTCATAGGGAAAATTGGGAGAAACCTTGGGAGGGGCTACTCAGAGAGGGATCCCCCTACCAGGACGGTTGGGCGTGCAATAGATGCCGAGTTTGGGCAAGCAGCGTATACACAATATCTGAAAGTTTATTTTGGTGGGACATCCAGATCTGATGGGGCGGCATCACAGCAACGGCAACTCAGTCAGCGTCATCATAGGACTAGGGGACCATGCAGGCGCCAACACTGCCCAGATAGGAGAACGCAACGTCCGCTCAGTCAGCATCGTCCTAGGAGGCGGGACCAACCAGACGCCAACTCTGCCGGGCTGCGGCCTGGAACAGATAGGAGACTCACCCACACACACCCTGACAGCCTGGAACAGATAGGAGACTCACCCACACACACCCAGACACACACTCTCACTCACACAGACAAACATGACCAGCGTCAGTGGACAGGAGCAGGTAGACCAGGAGAATAGGACATGTAGGCAGGATGCTAGTATCCATCAGGACCCTGAGCTAGGATAAGCTAACTGGTCTAGCCTTACTCTGAGAAGAGACTGAGCCACTCACTCAAGGCTGGTCAAATGACAGAGAGAATAAATGGGTTTTTAGCCTTGACTTAAAGACTTCAATAGAGCCTGCCTCTCTGATTGAGGCAGGCAGACTGTTCCATAGATAGGGAGCCCGGTAAGAAAAGGCTCTGTTACCTGCAGTTTTCTTTTTGACTGCTGGGATAGACAGGTAGCCAGCGTCCTGAGATCTGAGGGCGCGTGGCGGTTTATAAGGTTTAATCAAATCAGATAAATAGGACGGTGCCATCCCATGTAATGATTTATATGTAAGTAAAAGCACCTTAAAGTCACACCTGGCCTGAATTGGTAGCCAGTGTAATGAGGATAGAATGGGAGTTATATGGTCGAATTTCCTAGTTTTGGTCAGGATTCTGGCAGCAGCATTCTGGACCAGTGGTAGTTTTTTAGTGCGCCCAGTAGGTAAGCCCGAGAACAGGACATTGCAATAATCGATTCTGGATGATACAAAGGCATGTACTAAGATTTCTGCGTCTGCCTCTGTTAGCATGGATCGAATTTTGGCAATATTGCGAAGATGATAAAACGCTGATTTAGTGATCTCCTTAATGTGCAACTCGAATGAGAGGGTAGGGTCGAATTTTACCCCAAGGTTTTTAACGTATGGGCTCTGGGAGATTACACAACTATCAAAGTTAAGAGTACTATTCTCAAATAAGTGTCTATGTCTAGCCGGTCCCACAATCAGCAGCTCAGTTTTGCTGCCATTAAGGAGTAGGAAGTTTAGGGACATCCAATATTTGACCTCTGATAGGCAGGCCTCTAGTTTTTGGAATTGGGTGTCATCGGTAGGTTTGACTGGTATGTAAATTTGGGTGTCATCGGCGTAGCAATGGAAGTTAATGCCAAATTTGCGAATGATGCCACCAAGTGGTAGCATATAGATAGAGAATAGCAGTGGTCCTAGGACAGAGCCTTGTGGGACACCAAAGTCCATATTGCAACACTCTGAGGTCATGTTGTTGTAAAAGACGCAATGTGATCTATCAAGTAGGTAAGACCTAAACCAAGAAAGGGCTGATCCCCGGATACCAATATAATGTTCAAGACGGTTCAAGAGTATCGCATGATCAATTGTGTCGAAGGCTGCACTCAGGTCAAGTAGCAATAGTGCTGAGGTTGAATTGGAGTCAATAGCTAACAAAAGATCATTTACCACTCTCGTGAGTGCAGTTTCGGTCGAGTGAAAGGATCTAAAGCCAGATTGGAAGGGAGAACTATGCTGTCCAAGCTTCCAGGTGGCAGGTATGGCATATTGTCTTTCAGGTTTTCATGGTGTTTGACTAATGCTTACTGCCATATGAAAGAGTGTAGGGATTGTAGAATATAAGAGGTCCTGCGAAACGATTGTTGACATCTTGGCCAATATTTGTAATGGATTTAAAAGTATTATATTATTGTAAATGATCAAACTCACCTGCAGTATGACCAGCTATGTCCCCACCGGGTTGTAAAAATGTTAATGTACCTAACATTTTACAACCTGGTGGGGACAGTAAGTAAATATGAGAAATCTTGATATTTTAAGTGATTTTTGACAATCTAAAATTAAAAGAGATTTTTTTCCAGTTAGAACCATGTCTATCTCATTTAGAAAGGGGTGTCCCCATCAGACACCTCCTTGCCTATTGTACCCGCTATGTGTGTGTGTGTGTGTGTGTGTGTGTGTGCGTGTGCGTGTGCGTGTGCGTGTGCGTGTGTGTGTGTGTACCTTGGGCTCACAGATGAAGTGGTGTCCCGGTACCGGCAGTGTGGTAACGTACATGGTGACACACCTGTACAGATAGATGGGGAGGGGGGACAGGAAGCAATGGGGCTTATGGGAAATGTAGTAATGTGTAGAAACACTGGCACTTTTACTTAACAGTCATTAATGCAGTCTAGTATTGGTCTATTATTAACAAATACAAGAAATTCATCAAATGATGCGCTAACAATTAAAAATCCTCAGTTAAATAGAATATGAACTTTTACATAACAGAGACTCTGAATTGGACCTGGGAGTCAATCAGTCAGCAGGCGACGGGATCAGAGTTGGCACCGAACATTCAAGCACAGCAAACAACAAGCAACTCTGTAAGGAACAATCTTTTATGTGGACCTGGCACAATAAAGGAGAGCGAGGACTGAAACTGCCATTCTGCATACTGCGGGTCTTCAAAAAGTGAAGACAGCCAACCATAAAGACGGAGATATGTGGGGACTGTGAAAATCAGCCAAAAAGAAAAGACCGGAAAAGAGAGATGTCCCGCCGCAGATTTCAAGTTTGCCTCGGCTGGCCGGCGAGCTCTCTCATCCTGCGGAAACCGTTGTCAGGGTAAAGGGTATTTTGAGGTGTTTGACAGTGTACCATATCGGCGTGGTAACACCCTACCCGCAGATATTGAGTAAGGCTGGGGACAGTTTAGGCTGGTTATACCCAGATCATGGGTATAACCAGCCTAAACTGTCCCCATATCCATAGTGGTGATCCTCAACTTTAGGTTACGTGAAACAGCATCGTTCAGCATATCCTAGCTTCTTCTCAATAATTGTAAAACAGAATATTTTTTTCAGAAAGTGTCCCTAGGTCCTAACAAAAACTCCTTTGAAGACATGCACATTTCATTATTGACTTCTGCAACGGACGGTCAAAAGTCTCCAGTAGATTTATCTATCAGATCGCTTTTTATAAGGTCTGAGTGTTTTCCATGGAGTGCACAAGATCCCAGCCCACTGAACTGTCTGACAGGGTGGCTGATCAAAACATTAAAAGAATCCAGCCTCCCATCATTCCTCTTCAACAAACCAACCAACCAAAGCGAACAGAAAACTGCATCAGCCCAGGTCCATGTGAGAACATGATCAACACTTTCACTTTTGTGTTTTTATGAGACGGTACTGTTCTGATAATGGTGACATTTCCTCTCTTGCTATGTATAATTGTGTTCAGTGCCTCCGTAATTTCCTTACAAAAGAAAAAATACAGACTATATTTATCTCTGAATCCAGCTTTGCCATAGATGTCAAAGGACTGGTTGGTTTCCTTTGAGATTTCAAATAGGGCAAGCCTGTTATTATTCAGTCAAATACCTCTGGGTGTATCCAAAGGTCGATGACAAAGTGATTTACTGAATCATGTAATCAAGTAAATGGTTGTACTGCTAATAATATTCACGTTCACGTTTGAGTGGCATTGTATGCTAAAATGGATCTATTTAATAATTTATTCCTGTTCTATTGATTTTATTTTCTGTGCATATTTTAATAGAAAAACTTTTTATGAATGATATTGCGTCTTCTAAGACTCATGTAGCCTTTAAGGAAATTCATCAATCAATTGGTAATTCCACAGTTCTCAGTTACAACAGGTAGGAATGAATTAGCCAAGGATGGTTTGGCAACACTCAGGGTACACGTTCAAAAGGAACATACCTGACGTGTAAAACATTGTAGATAATCAGTTTCTCAACTGAGCATGATATTTTTCACCTGTGCCATTTCTACACCTTTATATTTTTGCTCATGTAACTTTCTTGTCAATTATCTCTGTAATATTGTTGATATATTTTGTTGAAACTCCACATGCATTGCATGCTCTTGAATTGTAACCCACCCCCCTCCTCGAACTTTTGAGAAACATCAACTATGTTTAAGTGCCAGTGCCTAAAATGTAAGTCAACTGTAGCAATTAACTGTTTTGTGTGAACACATCTCTCCTCACTGTAGTTGGTATACTGTAGATCACAATGTTCATTTTGGCATTCATGATTCTGATTTGCAGATTGTTTATTGATCTTCTGGTTTTAGGCAGTCAATGGCAAAAGCATTGCAGCAGTGAAAGTGGTTGATACAGAAACAACGGTTGTTCAGATAAGCTTTTAATTCACCTTGCAATGCTTTGAGTGCTATACTGCACTTCTTTTCACAAAGAAAGATACAATTATCTACACAGCAAATTGAGAAGAGTTAAATTTTTGGTGTTGGTGAAATTTGAGCAAAAGTAGAGTTAATTATACTCTGGATAGAGTCAAATCCCTTATATTTAACTCTCAGTTGACAAATAGTTGGCGTCAAAACCGAGTGTCAAAACAAAGTGTCTTTAAATCAAATCTGTAAGTGTCATTGTAGTAACATTAACTTTGAACTTTTTACTCTAAACTCCGAACCTGGCTGTGACACTTCAAGTGTAAATTCACCCGCCCCCATCGTCGTACACACACCGACTGAAGCCAGAGTCTGAAAACTGCAGACTGTGCTTTTGACCTTGGTTTTAACTTTAAATTGTTGGGTAAGTAAATGAGCTAAGTTACTTTCTGTTAACAATATGTTAATAACTCTTCTGGCACCTGGTCTTTTTACAATGGTGAGCCACCGTTACACTGTATGCCGCCACGCTGTTACTAGCCACCCTAACGAGTGATAACTTTAGTAGCTTATTCATACATTTTAGTTCGCTAAAACTTTACATTTGGCTAAGACTGTCGCTATGATAAAAGTTTGAGAAACAGATTTCCTATTGAGCTGTTAACTAATTCTAGGTAAGCTAACGCTAACGTAAGCAGTGTTTCGGTTGTGGGCTGTTAGCTAGCGTTAACGCTAACTTAATGCTAACGCCACTCAGTGCTGGATAACTAGACCCAACATAATCTGTATGGTGAACACAAACGATGAGTGGGCGCTCCAATGGTGGTATGATATTACATAGATTCCCTGTTTATTTATTAATAAATCATAGAAACAATCGACAGAAACGTGCAAGACAGTGAGCGGTTACTACTGCATCTGCCTTGCTCGTCGACGTTCACTTGTCCGACAGCACGCTATGGTAATACAGCAGGTTGCTTCTCTCCTGCTAACCGCGGAGATACAGCACGTTGTCGTTTTGGTGCGTCAGACAAAAATATCAACATTATTTTTTACAAGCAACCCAGGTAACGTAACATGCGTCTCTGGGAATCGCTACACCAAACACAATCACAATGGCGTTGCCTGTGTGCAACTGCAGAGCTATAAAAAGATTGGGGTGAAGAATGTATCTCCACAGCGTTACAGTGGTCTAGTGGTATAGAAGTTACAATATTGGCTCACATTGACTATTCATTTATTCATTTTAATTACATTTGGCCAGATAAATTGTGCAGAAAGCTAATCTCTCATTAATTTACTAAAATGCATACAGAAAATGCTGGCAAAGGTGGAATATGGAGGAGTCCAAAAATACATAAAAGTTCCACAAAGTGATGAAAACTTTGATTTCCTCCAGTTTCTTCAAGAGGTTTGTATCCATATTGTAAACAAAAAAAATTAATCACTCAAAAAGGTAAATTTACAAGTCTAAATGACATGGTTGATATGGTAGCTTAATATAATTTATTTTGATTTCTCCCAGTAACAGACAAATTTAGTCTGCAGGCTCAACTTCTAATTGAAGGTGTGCTCATCTTGACTGATACATCCGGTACTGAGGTTGACGCAGACATATTTGATGAGCTGATAAAGTCAGGGGTCCGAAACTTCAAGGTTGGATACCGCCAGTACCCAGTTACAGGTAAGGTTATTAAATACATATTTGGAAGAATTGACTCAGTCTTGGTGTGCATGTGCATGCATCAATATTCCTGCTAATATACAACTGATACTTTCTCATACCAATTTATTTTTTAGGAAATAGTTTTAAATAAGTTATCACACCAGTTTGATGCATTTTCCATAATGTTGATAACTGAAGCTGTGATTTATTTAATGTGGTCTCACAAAGGGTAATCAACTCAGAATTTTTTTGAAATATCCTTAAATATGATTTCATCTGTCATGTTGTCATGAATTTTTTTTAACACTTTTTCCACTAATCAGTATATGAAAATATTTTTTCCTCTGTGCACCAATTTTTAGATCTGGAGATTAATTTGATAGCAGTTGAATCACAGTCATCGGTATCGCCAGACCCATCAGCATCACCAGCTTCATTGCCAGACCCCTCAGCTTCATTGCCAGTCCCCCCAGCATCACCAGCTTCTTCCATTTCATCAGATTCGACTATTATCCTCTCATCCACAAAGAACAGGAAGAGGGGCCTGAGAGAGCTGGATCGCGATGAAGCAAGACAGGTAAACCTTGAAACCATCTACAAATGTATTACATTTTAAGATTATTAGTATTAGATTAGCAGCACTTGAACTATTATCATACAATTTATCATGCAATACCAGTTTATTGTAATAAGTCAAACTAAACTAAATTTGACAAAACTTAGTGTCAAAACTAAATATTGAATTTGCTTAAGCATGAAGCTAATAGTTTGAAAAAAATGTTGCTTTTGCAGAAGGTTGATACTGTTCTGAGGTCCAATCCAAAGGGTGAAGAAATCTTCAAAGAGTATGACAAAACTAAAACGCTGTCAGATGCAACACGTAGACAGATGGTCAACATTCTGGTTGCAGAAATGACAGAATCATATGGGTAAGAAAACACTTATAATGACCAAGGAAAACACACATGGATTGGACACAAATGTAACAAATATTTTGTTTCAAAAGGAGGATTCCACCCACAAGTGTGCGGACCAGTTATGCACTGGGAATTGTGACCCTTTTTCCATATCTCCAAGATCCATACTCAAAAAAGGGATATGTAAGTTTTAATGTCTCTTTGAAGTCCAAAAACTGTGTTGATGTAGTACTTATGTCATTAGACCATATTTTTGCTTAATATTTGTAATGTTTTTCATTGTGTTTTTGGTGTGTGTGTGTACATGTGTGTGCATGCATGTGTGAGCAGGAACATTACTATGATCCTGAGGCCAATACTGGCTATCTTGCTTGGAGACTCAAGACAGTCCAACGCAACACCTATGATGGCTTCCGTGGGTGTTCCAGGCCTAATTTCCAGGACAGTCCAACAACCCAACGAGAATCTCTGTTAATTGGTGAACAGCTCTTCGGTGAGGAGTGCAGGGAGGCTCTCTCTATAATTAGACACTCAACAGATAAATCCGTGGTTAAAGAGAAGATGAGAGCCACCTTTGAGTACAGACAGAAGCTGGTTCGTGACCAGGATGCAACATCTTCAGTCTTGGATGTCTTCCTTCGTTTCCTTGACATACCTGGATTGGTAAGGATATGTATAGATTATTTCATAGTATTTTAAATATTTGAAGAGTGAATCCTTCTAATTGCAAAGCACACTTAAGTAACCTGTATATGGACATTGTGTCTCTGTTTAAAGATTGACCAGGATTTTTTCATGATGTTTGGGGACGAAGTATCTGGAAAGTTTCTTGCAAAGTGGCCTTCATATTTCAAGCAAAAAGTCATCGCGGAATGCCAGAGTCTTCCCTCAAATCTTTATGTTGAGGAGCTGCGGGCAGCTTTTGACCCTGAGGCTGAGAATGACTGTGGTAAATATGGACAGTTTTTCTGTATCCAAAATACACTCAGTTGCCTGTCTTAATAAGTCCAATATGCAACAGTAAACTAAAACTAAATTAGTCCTGAAATAAATAAATTAATCTCTATGGTCATTTGAATATTGACTGCAGCTTCAAAATTACCAAGAAGTTGAATTTACAAATATTTAAAACAGTTTCAACCAAAACCTAATAATTTCAACTTTGTTAAAGGGAGTAGTTATCGCAGGGCTGTTGTTTTAAGCTAAATGGCAGCTGTAGTAAGCAAGAAGTAATAACTTTTTTTTCTTCTGTCTTAAATATCCCATTTGTCTCAAAGGTTGGGATAGTGATATGTCATCTCTCCTGTTGCTGTTGCATCTCCTGCCCCCTACATCAAGAGGCCATAAGAAAACAGCCAAGATTAGCTCAGCACAGGCAGCCAACCATCTTGTAAGATTTATTAAGGTATGTACCATCAGCTTTTTGTACTACCAAAATCATGATTTTTGTGTTCTGCAGTTGTATGTAAGAAGTGTGAGTTGCAGGTTGATATAGGACTGCAAGAATAAATCTTACTGCTTATCGAGTATGTTATGCTAAGTATATATATGAATCTGTGTCATTCAAACTACAGGAAGGAGCCAGCCTCACTACATTCCTGGAGAAAGTTGATGCAAGACAGCCCTTCCTCCTCTGCATCGGTGAGCAAAAGAAGAAAATCCAAAGGTTCTTCATTGTTGTGGACCAGAAAGCTATCCCATGCAACGCTCAGACATCGGTGGCTGCTTTTGATGGGCTATTCAAAGCTCACTATGTCTTCAGCCTCTCTTATGATGAAGCTCTTTCCAGTTTCTACACTTTCATTCAAACCACGGTGTACAACATCAATGTTGGAAACGCAAAGGAAAGCCCACGAGTCAAGGAACTAAGAGCACGACTACTGCGAGAGAATTCAAATGCCACCAGTTCACAAAGGTCAGAGCACAGTTAAAAAAAACTGTCTGAGTATGTTCACATGTTTTGTTTGTAAAACGCACCACAAAAATTGTTCAGTTCTTTGTCAACATTTAAAATTTCATCATGGTTTATATCCGGCCAAAAACTTGCGTTTGAAATGTGGAGAGCAAGGATGTCCTTCATCTTTTTGTACGTACAATGGCTTCAGAAAGCACCTTAACACTGTACATAGGCATTACCATGATGAACAGGTCAATACTAACCAGGAAGTGGCCACACAAAGACATTTTGAGGTGGAATTTTCAAGTGATCAGCCAACAACTTCTGCATCCACGTTGCAGGTTCCCCCTGTTATTACACAGAACTCGCTTGATAGAATGTGCGGATCAGTTGTTGCACATTTACAAGCTTCTGGTCTTTCTGAAAGCACTGTCCAAACAATAGTTTGTTCAATGGAGGAAGTTGTCAATGATGTTCAAAGTCAAGCACGAGAAGCAGTTCTACAAACATTTTCTCCTGAAACTAAGGAGTCAGACATTTATAAGAAAATAGAGCACAGTTTAAATCAATTAGACAATCCTTTTTCAACATTTAACACGGCGACAAAGAGACAAAAATATTATGATGAAAAATGGGAAATAGTTGAGCCTAAAGAATTTGTCCTTGGTGTAAGATTGGATACACGTAGAGATAGAACTACAGGTGTCTATAGTCAGATTCCTGTAACAGACAAGTACATGTATGTACCCATTTTAGGTACACTAAAATCCATTTTCAAAAACAGTGAGGTAAGAGAGTGCTTCTTGCAAGAGAAATACAGTAAAACGGGGACATACAAAGACATTAATGATGGGTTATATTTCCAAAACCATCCTCTGTTCTCACAACAGAGGCATGCTCTACAGATTTTGCTCTATTACGATGATTTTGAAACAGCTAACCCGTTAGGTTCTAAGAAGGGGATCCACAAACTTGGCTGTGTTTATTTTACTTTAAAAAACCTCCCACCAAAGTTGAACTCTGTGCTAATGAATGTACATCTTGCAGCTCTTTTCTACACACAAGATTTAAAGACATATGGTTTTGATGAAATACTAAAGCCTCTAATTGATGATTTGAAAATTTTAGAAACAAAAGGAATCCAACTTCCATTTATTGAAGAACCTTTGTTTGGCTCTGTAATTCAAGTCACAGGAGATAATCTTGCTTTAAATAGCTTGTTAGGTTTTGTTGAATCTTTCAGTGCAACACACTGTTGTAGGTTCTGTCTGATAAATAAGGAAGAAATTCAGTCTGTATTTACTGAGAATAATCCTGGACTTATTCTGCGCTCCAGAGAGCTTCATATTGAACATTGTAATGCACTAAGTGAAGATCCTGCTCTACCTTCCATTTATGGTGTTAAAAAATCTTGTGTGCTCAATTCATTAGAATATTTTCATAGCACTGACAATTATGCAGTTGATATAATGCATGATTTGTTAGAGGGTATCGTACAGTATGAGCTTAAGCTGTTTTTTCAGTACCTGATTAAAAATGGCTACATCTCTATGAACACGCTGTCAGACAGGATACAGAGTTTTAATTATGGTTACTTAGAACGTAAAAACAAACCAAGTGGGTTAAAAATGTATGACAACAGCAAGCACTTAGGTTTAAACGCCATTCAGTCATTGTGTGTTCTCCGCAATACCCCACTTATCTTTGGTGATGTGGTTGAAAGGGACAATAATCACTGGAACTTGGTGCTCCTTTTGTTACAGATTGTTAATATAGTGTTCTCTCCTATCCTTACTGATGGCATGATATGTTACCTAAAACATTTGATCTGTGACCACCATAACATGTTCAAAATATTGTTCCCTGATAAGAAATTGATTCCCAAACACCACTTAATGATTCACTATCCAAGATGTATTAAAAAAATTGGCCCTCTTATCCATATGTGGTGTATGCGATTCGAAGCAAAACACAATTCTTTTAAAAAGTCTGTAAAAAATTTCAAAAACCTTACAAAATCTCTAGTAAAGCAACACCAGCGTCAACTGGCTTTTTACTATGAAAATTATTGTTTTAAGAGGTTTGAGGTTGGTCCTTTAAAAATAAAAACAATTGATAGCTTGGAAGGTGGAGAATTACTGTGTCAGACATTACATTTAGACGCATGTTCAGATGTTTCAACTACAAGTTGGGTCAGAAATTATGGCACTGAGTACCAGATTGATCTTTTTATATGCACTGGAACATCCCATGACCTACCTGTGTTCAAGAAAATCTGCAATATCATAATACATGAACAGCATGCTTTCATAATAGGTTGTACTGTTGACACACTGTACTTTGATGAACACTTTCATGCATACTGTATAGAGGAGCAAAATAATGAACATGCTGTGATTTGCATTGACCAGCTCACTTATTTTAGACCCTTTGATAAGCAATACTCTAATGAGAGTGAGAGAGCATACATTGTTCCATATTGTTATATGTTTTAAAAAGTGTTATAAAATGTTTATGTGGTGCACGTTTTAAAATAAATGTGTTCTAACCAAACATGACCTCTTTATTTTTGCAAACTTTATTTGTAATTTTAAGTAATTTTTAGTAATTCAGTAAAGTTGTAGTAAAAAAGTAAAGTTGTTGCCTGTCAACAACAGACTAGGCAGACTAAAGTAACAAATATGACTCCTTTCACTGGTCCAGTTCTGACATGTCGGTAGGGATCTCCGTGTCCCTGGCGTCCTGCGCCGTCCTGTCCCGCAGGATGGAGTGTATGATGCCCAGTGGGACAAGTATCATGGCAAATAAGATGACGAAAGACATGACAGCCACGGCCCAGTCAGGGTACTCCAGGGCCACGTTAGAGGCCTGGAAGAGAGACCGACATATGAATTAAGAACTGAGTGACGCCGGGGACACACTGGACGCGGAAAGAAAAGGAAGCGCCGCGATCGGCGCCGAATGAGCAAGAAGGAGTTTGGTTGTTCACACCGGCGCCGATCTCCGCTGGTTTTCTCAATGTAGGGGTTTGGTCTCTCTCTCTCTCTCTCTATCTCTTGCTTTCTCTCCCCATCTCTCCCTTTTTACCTCTCCCTTTCCCTGTCTCTCTCCCATTCTCTCTGTCTTCCTCCCTCTGTCTCTCTCTTTGTGTATCTGTCTGTCTCTTTTCCTCCCCCTCTCTATTCATCTCTCTCTCTCTCTCTCTGCTTGTGTGCGTGTGCCTGCTCGTCTCTCTCTCTCTCTCTGCGTGTGCCTGCTCGTCTCTCTCTCTCTCTCTCTCTTCAATTTCAATTTGAAGCTTTAGTGACATGAAAAGTGAACAGTGCTTATATTGCCAAAGCAAACGTATATGAACAGACAAAGAACAACATTTACAACAATATGAAAGTACATGCCACAAGTAACAGGGCAACACAAGTAAGAACAGCAATGAATGAAAAATTATTAAGCATTATGTATACTTGAGTAGTATGGTGTCTATTAAAATGCACATGCACATGCATAATACATATACATCTCTCTTTCTGCTTGTGTGCGTGCGCCTGCTCGTCTCTCTCGCTCTCTGTTTACCGTCTGTTTACACAGATGGTAAAAGTTTAGACACAACTCAGAAATACCATCAATCAGGGTGTTCATTTTGAAATTTGTTATATTTTGGAAATTGCCCGAATGCTCTATGCCGTTCCTGTGTCTGACTTCCTGCCCAGCTTGACACATTCGCTAACGAATCGAGAAAATCTTAGACCTGACGCCGAAACGGTCGCTGCAGGCTGCGGCCATTAACATGGGCGCCGAAAGAATTTTCCTCGGCATTCGTCGCCTTTCGTCACCGTTCCGCGTCCGGTGTGTCCCCGGCGTGAGACGTTGCATGAAGTCGGCGAGAACCTAAAGTCACGCTCCTTACCTTCATGCTCCTTACCTTCTCTGCACCTAACAAGACGTGCTAGCTGCGGATACCTTGGGGTAGAACATATTGGTGACGCCCTCCCAGGCTCCATCCAATATGAGCCCTCTGACGAGCAAGCA
Source organism: Hoplostethus atlanticus (assembly GCA_034670405.1). Taxonomy (NCBI): domain Eukaryota; kingdom Metazoa; phylum Chordata; class Actinopteri; order Trachichthyiformes; family Trachichthyidae; genus Hoplostethus; species Hoplostethus atlanticus. Next base: position 18,228 of record JAXDDX010000795.1, read on the forward strand.
CAGCAGGGGCGGGGAGTGGGCGTGTGCGTGGCAACTGTCAATCATTTTCTTATTTGGCCAATCAGAGGCTTACAATCCTCTGTCAATCAAAAACTTATTTCACCAATACACCGCCTGAACCAGTTGTCAATCAGTTTTTAATTCGGCTAATCATCTTTCGAGGAGGGTCCAACTGCAGTCCTCCCTCCTGAGACCGCTAGTTCCAAACTTGGAAGTTTTCAGAGGTAAGCTGCCATGAACAAAAGAATAGGCTAATCTATTTTAAATTAAGTTTTATAACATGTTCACATCAATCAATCAATGTAATAACCGCCAAAGTTAATAACTAGGTAACTATTATTAATACAAAGCCATCATATTCATGTGGCGTTCAACTTAGACCGAATGTTGAAAAACTATCGCTAATGTAAAGTTAGCTAATGTTAGCTTCTGTCCATTATAAGATAACATTAGTCTACTAGCTAACAGTTAAACAATCCAAGTGCATGTAACGTTAACACGAATGGACAGATCATTAGGTTAACATTAGCTGGACAACAAGTGGGTTTGTGTAATAAGTTGGTATTTTTATTTATTGAATATGTCACGAGCCATGCATGACCCCAAATGACCTCACCCCTCAATGAGTTCGGTTGTAACCTAGCCTATATAAAGTATAGTGGCCTATTTATGTTGTAAAGACAGACTGCTGTCTGTAATGATGTTTTGTTTTAATTTTAGATGCATCCAACAATAACAGATCAAATCCAAATGTATACCATTCCCTCTTCACACTGCTGGAGCACGATGGATTATTGGACTGCAACAATGAAACTCTTGGTCAACCAGTGGAACCACCATGGGCTCAGGACTGCACAGTACCAAATGTTGTGCGGGGATGTCTTCAACTACAGTCACGAAATCTCACCGGTGTTCAAGGGGTTTTCGGTGCAGATGAGCAGCCAGTAGAGGGAGTACAGAGACTACCAGCACCTGCTTTCAACTGGCCAGAGAGGGTTGATGTTCCCTCCATTCAGTTTGTTCTTGAGCCTGGTCGCCTTCAAGAACTCCAGCAACGAGTCAACCCTCTGGCGGGTTCAAGAGAGAGGATTGGAGTCGATCTTCTGGAGGAAGTGTTGAGCTTTCTCTCATCTTAAGCTGAACCAAAGCTAGGAGTCCATTTTCAGTCCATCAAACATTAAGAGATTAACAACAAGATCATTGACTTTTCCCCGGAAAGACGGGTCCAACTGTACAGTAGTCTTAGGCTGTAAGACTAAATCCATCCTCCATACTCAAATCTGTAGCAATGTAGCAAATGGGACTATTGTATCTCGTTGTGCATCCCTGTCTTGTAGAATGACAATAAATGAACCTTGTACCTTGTATAGGACTATGGTCCTTAATGTGTACTTCCAAGTTGGACTCATGCTGTTACAAAGAGGTTCTTCATGATATAGAAGCAACACTGACAAAGCACACAGACATTGGTATTATCACATATTCTTTATTGTTCATTTCATACATACACTCATACAACTTGACATTAAAAACCATTAAAACCCAACTGAATTGATAAGACTCTGGAAGCTTTTTCAATATGATACATATTTTTACAATATGTGCCCAAACTAACACCCTAAAAGGTTAGGTCAGAGTCAGAGTTATTTTTTAATGTTCATAAATGTTGTCTTTCCCTCTACTAGCCACTGACAAATTTCGCCCCCTCATATCAGTCGCTGGACTGAAACTTGTATATCCCTGAGAAAGTGAGTGAAGGAGGTGAGCCACCTTGATGACCTCCATGGCCACTTCTCAAGATTCAGGATCATTGCCATCTATAGCCCACTACTAACTCATTTGTTTTGTATACATTGAGCTGAGAGTATTTCAGACAAAATCTCTCCATAACATTGTTGAGTAGAGCGCTGCTCTGCCTGTCATGATTTACTTCATCTGTAACATCTATATGAGCCCCAGGAAATAGGGGACAATATAATCTATTAAAAAAAAAAATCGAATTTTCCTTTCCACTGAAGAAATATTGTGATGCATATGTAACCCACTACATACCAAAACATTACAGGGTCATCAATATAAAGTGGAACACCATGTTAAAGATCACCCATACAGCATGATACGTGGGTGCTCAGACCTGCTCACTCATCTTTATTACTGTAATTGATGGAACAAACATGTGAATGTGCATAGTGACGCCTAGTGGTAGGACTGGTAACATTACAAGCAGACAGATTTGGAAATGATTGATATTGATATTGATATTGATATTGAATGGGATAAACAGCATCATCATGATAAAGTTAACTACAAGCACTTAAGGTGAGCCATATAGCTTAGCCTAATATTTTGGTTTCTGTGCTCTAAAAACTATTCGGTTGGGAACAGCAACAGCCAAAAAGCTATTCTACCAGCTCTAAACTGAATAGAAGAAGTCAAACCAATCAAAGTACATTAAACATAATGAATAAGCATGCTACGGGTAGATGTAAAGATTGCGGACTACAGGAAACGGTGGAGCATGTATTTTTATACTGTCCTAGATATCAACAAGAGAGACAGACACTTAAAATTACACTCCAAAGGAATCACATGACACTAGGTATTAGAGAAATGTTTCAGATGAGTTCAGGTGATGTAGGGTACAGGGCTATTTTCAGATTTTTAGAAAACACAGGAATTAACACTAGGACCGCCAGGATTATAGCACTACCTTCAAGCGCCTCAACGGTCTCCCAGACCGTTAGGTGTAATGGCATCAATGGTGCTCACAGTCACAGTAACAATGCATTTGTTTGATAAAGATGGGTGTAAATTATCAAAAATAAATTAAAAATCCAAAATACAATGATCAATTAAGCTATAGGGTCCCAGTATATGGTAGTTACGCTATTACGACAGCCGCTATAGCCAATGCAAGTGTGGAAATCAATAAACAAGAAATAGTAATGCAGGCTTCTGAAGTATTTAGGTCTTGATATATGAAACAAACATGCAAAGTCAGCTAAAGTGTATAGACTACAACTTGAAGCAGGCTGGATCTCACGGCTTTGCTCTATGCGCACCGTATAGGCTGCTTTCACGGTGCGCAGTAGCCTTTCAGGGCACGGGCCGAAGCTGTTTGTAGTATTGACAATGCTAAAATAGAATGTTTGAAACTATTCTATCAGATAGAACAACTATTAGGATGTATGTATTTCAATACAGACATGACAATAAACGAAATAAAAACATTTATTGGCTGCAGGAGTCAGTGTCCCGACACAAAATAGCACACGATAAAAAGAAAATAAAAAAAATAACTAAATTAATAGTAATAATAAAACATTATAAAATAGACAAACACAATAAGAACCATTTAGACTACACAGAGTAAATGAAATACAATATAATTAGGCTAATTGTAATATTCATAATTAATTAATAATTATTATTATGAACAATATAATGAACATATAATCACTGCATAATTTGGCATATTTTGGGGAAACGAAATAGAGGAAAACATTGGGTTATTTTGAACAAACCTGAGGTTCAGGAGTTAGTTGCCTAATTTAATTTACGCACTGCAGCCGGGGCAAAAGTGCTTCGCCCTTCGCCCTTGCATTTCCCACAAACAGGTCGCTTCCATCCTTGACATGCGATCAGGGTCTTGTTCTGTTTGCAGTGGCTATTATTATTATTTTTGAATTATTTGGCATTGCCTCCGTTTTGCTTACATACGCGGTCTGGCCTTGATGCGCTATTCAGGAGACGCCGTTCCCTGTACAAGATGTGCGCGCCTGCCACGGACCATCCATAGCCCGTTTTACAGAGTAAAGCCGAGCCATCTGATCCACCACGGCCCAATCCGACCGGAGATAGAAATTAGCGCAAGCGAATGAAATTAAATTTTAAAACGAGAGAGAATAGCCAGAGCATTTGCAATAGGCCTACTTGCATCTGAAGAAGCACTCTCTGCATTT
>JAXDDX010000796.1:0-22184 GCA_034670405.1 Hoplostethus atlanticus
ACCAAAAATATAAACAAACAAAAGCCATGACTTAAAGACATCATCCATCATCAAACATCCAACCAAAGGTAAATGATGGAGTAGTGGGTCACATCATAACATCATATCTGTTTGTTATTAATCATTTCTGCTATTTATAAAATATTAATGATATGAAACACTGGAAGAGGGAAGAGAACATCATCAATGTCTTTGAAAGATCATCATCTTCTTTAAAAAGTATAAACTTACCCATCTTGTGTATTGAATAGTCCAGGAAGAACAACCTACATGGAAACAGCAGACAACATTTTTATGTTTTGCTTTAATTTAGATCTTTTGTAAAAAAGTAACCTCCAATTGCAGGTCTGTCCTGTTCCTGTATTCCCAAAGATGTTCCCTAACAGTGTATGGTTTTAGCACCCCCCCTTGTCTGATTTCCTCTCAACTTCATCCGGCTTAAACAACACTAGAATAGAGGGAGAAACACCTACATACTCTACATGGTGCACAAGCTTAGTGAATCAGCCTGTGGATGGTTCGCAGACATATTATAATCTATAATATATATAAATAGGCTACATGGTCATGATTCCATTCCATGACACATTTAGACTTGGTAAAATGTGTGACTCTATTCTATTTCTGTTGTGTTGTACAGTGGTTACGTTATGTGAGGAGTTATACTTACACTTAAACTCAAAATGAATTCTTCCATTTGTGCACTTAGCCAGAGAAAGGTGAGACCTTCCCCTCCAGTCAAGTTGAAGACAATCCAAATACTGGCTTTCTCCTTCCTTTATATATGTATCTTGAAAGAGTTGTCTTAGCTCAGGATAATCAACGGTGCTGACAGTACAGTAAGCCTCTGCACAAAAAAGAAGAAAATGCGTTTGCAGGTAAGCGCTTCGATAGATCTTTGGACTTCACAAAATAAACAGACTTGATTATACCTTTGCAAGTGGGTAGGTTTGACCAAGAGCCATCGCTGTAACACACCACTTCTGCTGTACCCACGAGTTTATAGAACTCAGCGCATTGGTACGTCAATGACATTGGATTAGTTTGCAAAACATCTCCATTCATAACATTTGGGACTGCTCCACATCGTCCAACTGAAATGGAAAAAAAACAACAGTTCCAATTGAAAATTAGTTTTTCTGGAGGCAAATCTAAACATTTAAGCTTGTCATACTACATTATATCAATAGGAAACCAGTAGCGCTTGTAAAGACGACACAATTTAATAAAATCTATTTCATGCAATCAGCCTGAAACTCCAATCCAGATTTGGGTTTGCCCAGCCCATTACTGATAGCCATGATTACTAGCCAGAGTAGATTTTGACCCTGGCTATCTCCTACGTCACTCAATGAGGCTGTACAACACAATGTTTAACAAATCCCCCAGTTCCACCCTGGAAAATAGTGAAAGATTTTGGTTGACTTTGTTGGACATGATATAAAATGAATGACCTGCTGTGATTAGAGGTCCATTGTGACTGGAAGAGCCAGAAGAAACTCCTGTAAGGTAAAGATCAGATGAAAGTAAATAACAGATACTTGAGTTAGTATCAACACTGTATGCATTTCTTCTAGATAACGAGTAAAGTGGTGTCTGAACGTCCTTCCCATTGCAGTACCACGTCCCCCATCATCGGTACCACGTCCCCCACTAGCAGTACCACGTCCCCCATCATCGGTACCATGTCCCCCACTAGCGGTACCATGTCCCCCACTAGCGGTACCATGTCCCCCACTAGCGGTACCACGTCCCCCATCAGTGGTACCACGTCCCCCATCATCAGTACCACGTCCCCCATCATCAGTTCCACGTCCCCCACTAGCAGTACCACGTCCCCCCTCAGCGGTGCCACGTCCCCCATCATCAGTAACATGTCCCCCACTAGCAGTACCACGTCCCCCATCATCAGTACCACGTCCCCCATCATCAGTAACACGTCCCCCACTAGCAGTACCACGTCCCCCATCATCAGTACCACGTCCCCCATCATCAGTTCCAGGTCCCCCCACCATGTCCATCAGCAGGTCGGTCTCCTCCCTCTGAAAAACAAGCAAGTAATTGCTGTTTTGATACTTTCACCCTTTTGTTTCTATTTCTTTCCAGTTGCAACACACAAGGTTTGATGCTGCATGTATATATTCGGTTTGGGTTTGAGTTAGAGATTAGTACATATATTTTAATGTTTCCTGGTTAGCTGTCAGAGCTTTACACTTTTGTCTTCTATCCTTGCGAGATAGTAAATGTTTTATGAAACATTATGTGTGAAGCCCTTAAATTATTGTATTGTGATACTAATATGTGGTATGATGTGGGCGGCTCAGATTAGTCTGCAAGTCAATCGTTGTGGTTCAGATTAAATCTGTAATCAACCAGATGATCTGTTCAGTCATCGATCCCGACTGAGCCTCAGATTGGGGATTCCCGTGCTGATTGTCAGGATGTCCAAATATGGTAATAGAATTATCCTCTAGTCTGTCCCCAGCTTTAGGTGTAGCACAATGAAAATTTGACTTTCTCAAAGATTCCCTGAGTCAAGAGCTTGAAGACACCAAGCTTAGAATGAATGTATTAATGACACCACCAGTCAATAGAGCCAATGAGCCATCACTGATCTCAATGAGACTTTGGGATAAATAGATAGTGTCAACAAGATTGGCTCCACAGCTGACCAGTACTTGGAAAACCAGAGGGCCAAGGCAGATGACACCTCTGGCCTAAAGGTGGCCAGAGGCGTCAGGGCCCGGTTGGGCCCCTATGTTCCTGTCCCTAAAAAACAACCGATTGGGGAAGAGGGAGGGGTTTAATAGCATCACTAATCAATAGGAAACTCTCCTGAGTCCTATGAGCTATCACACATGTCAATGCAACTTCGGGATCAATAGATACAGAAAATAAAGTGTCAATTTGGAAAGAGGGAGGGGCTTAAATGGCATCAATCGATAGGACCGGCAAGCTGTCACTCCTGCAAATGTGAGTTCAGGATCAATAGACATAGACGATGAAAACCAGCACCAAAACATTTGGAACGGACTGACCGACTGACGGACCAACCTACACTAGCTGCTGGTCGCAGCCTAAAAGAAGGTGAAATGATTAATCAGCCATCAACCAACTGATAGATTGATCAATAGATAGATCCATTGATAGATCAATAAATAGATAAATAGATTTTACTATATCTTACCAACCGTACGCAAAAACTGTGTAAAAATATATTGTGGGTTCAAACCGTTTTGTTACTGCAAACTGCATGCAGAGTGACAGAAGAAGATAAATTTCACCAACAAATATATGCAGTTAACTGTATGTTTAAGTAAGCAAGGCCACAAGGACAGAGGCTTCCATTCTCAAACAACAAAGCCCAGTTTCAAAATAAAAGCCCCAGACAAATACTATACTGTATGGAAAAAAATTGTGGCGCCCCCTATTGACCAATTTTACGATAATTTTACAAACTTAATTCAACATAAATATCTACCAAGTTTTGTGATGATTGGACAAACTCATTGATTTTTGGACCAGGCCCAAGCCGTCGTTCGACAACGCCGTCAACCCCTATTGGTCAATTTCAAAAACATTTTGGGGATATGTTTCAACAGCTTAATTAAAAATAGCCACCAAGTTTGGTGATGTTTGGACAAACTGTCATTGATTTATGGCCAAATTTGCACCAGGCCCATGCACACATTTGGAACTGGTGGCGCCCCCTATTGAGAGATTTCAAAATAGTTTTACACACGTGGTTCAACGTTGTTATGAATCATATCCTGCGAGTTTTGTAAGGATTGGACAAACAATTTCTGATTTACATTTTGGGGATATGTTTCAACAGCTTAATTAAATATTACAGTAAGAGCTCTATATAAAAAACAACACAATATTTACAGTAAGAGCACTTTGGAAATAAAAATATAGTAAAAAAGGGAAATCTTATGTATGTAACAGCGCAATCTCACTCTAGCTCCAACCACGGCACAGAGAGAGAGAGCGAGCGAGAGAGAGAGGTCTACGGTCTTTAAATGACGTTTAACGGTATAGGACATTATTTTATTCGTTTATTTTGTAATGTGTAGGTATGTCGATCTTTTAAAAGACATGTTGAAATAAATATACCTATACCAGTAGTTATGTCTCTTGTTGTATTGGTTTGCCCTCTTATGGACGTGATGCGCAAAAATAGATATTGGAATGGTTCGAACCGATGTGTTTTTTTATAAGGAATAATCAAACGTAATTTTTGGCCAATTTTGACAGCCCTGCCGCTCACACGGAGCACGTCAGTTGAGTAGAAGAAGAAGAAGATAGAAGAAGAAGATTACTTTATTCGCAATTCGGGGTGCACACACACATGCACCAACACACACAACACACGCAAGGGGGGAAGTGGCCGCCGAACACAACACACACACACGCAGGGTAGGGTGTCCGAATTGAATGAGGTCTCTGCTTTTTCCCATCCCTGCCGACCTTCCTCCAGGGACAGCCAGGGAGCAGTGGGCAGCCTCCAATACCAGCGCCCGGGGACCAATTCCAGGTGTGAGTCCTCATCTTGGTCAGGGACAGGACAGGATGTTGTTTTTAGATGGGGTTCTTTATAGGAGGAGACCCATGTGAGCATGGGGAGAACATGCAAACTCCACACAGAAAGGCCCGGGAGATAACCCACCTGGGCACCCCAGCGTCAACAGCGCCCCAGGCGGGAATCGAACCCAGGTCCTTCTTGCTGTGAGGCAGCAGTGCAAGCACTGCGCCACCGTGCCAGGAGGCGGTCCTTCAATGTGGCCCAGGACACATTAGCAGTGTGTACGCGAATGTGGCCCAGGACACATTCGCGTACACACTGCTAAAAGAATGTGGTCATATCCGTTCCAGACCACCTCCGAATGTGGTCTGAGCGATCCGATCTCAATGCGTTTTGGGTGCGTTTACACCTGTACTTAGAGGTGTTAACTTGAGAGCTGATCGCCCAAATCGGATGTTAATGCCAGGTCTAAACGGGGCCAGAGTTTCTAATTAGACCAATTGAGTACATAATGGGATTGTATTCAATATCTTCCTTGGAGTGCATGCACATTGATGGAAATTAGCTTGTATTTTTCAAACTTATATTTGCCATAGTGAATAGTTGAAATTACACTATATGGCCAAAAGTCAGTGGACACCTGACCATCACATGAGCTTGCTGGACATCCCATTCTAAAACCATGGGCATTAATATGGAGTTGGACCCCCCCCCCCAAGGCTTTCCACAAGCTTTTGGAGTGTGTCTGTGGGAATTTGTGCCCATTCAGCCAAAAGAGCATTTGTGAGGTCAGGCAGTGATGTTGGACGAGAAGGCCTGGCTCGCTATCGGTGTTCTACTTCCTCCCAAAGGTGTTCAGTGGGGTTGAGGTCAGGGCTCTGTGCAGGCCAATCGAGTTCCTCCACACCAAACTCGTCTAACCATGTCTTTATGGACCTCGCTTTGTGCACAGGGGCACAGTCATGCTGGAACAGCAAAGGGCCTTCCCCAAACTGTTGCCACAAAGTTGAAAGCGTCCAATTGGCTAAAATGTCTTGGTATCCTGTAGCATTAAGATTACCTTCACTGGAACTAAGGGGCCAAGCCCAAACCCTGAAGAACAGCCCCAGACCATTATCACTCCTCCACCAATTAGTAGGGGTGTCCACTGACTTTTGGCCATATAGTGTATGATTAGATTAGATGATTAGATCAAGAGATGCTCAGTCTTACCTGAGTTGGTTTGATCTATTTCAGACTTTGGAACTGAAAGGAAGGTGTAACAATCATGTTCAATAATTAATGCCATAGATACAATCAATACACTTTTAAAGGGTAAGAGTTACAAGAGGTTGACAACTTTACACCTTAGCCACAACAATCCCCGTTTGAAGAGTTTGTTTCTAAAATGTTATGTATCCATTCTGGAAGAATATCATTACTGAAAGTTCATCATTCACAAATTCTTAATTGTAGAAGATCCAGTCTGTTATCATTTTGTCAACCGAGGATTGAACTTAGGTGCTGTCCTTTAAAAAGCACCTTAACTTGTTTTAAGATTGTGCTCTCTATTATTTGTCAGGGAATCAACACTTTTTTCAAATGGTGGTATATTATCTCATTTATGAACAAAACTCATTCCTCACTCCATGGTGGATGATCTTTCTTTTGCAATCAGTTCTCTAATTCTAACCTTTCACAAAAAGTGTTATTTGTTTATATCACCACGTTGTCCACTTACTGCATGGCAGGCCTGCGGTCCAGTTACCAAGTATGCAATAGAGGACCTTTTCTGTGTCTGCTCCTCCTTCCACAGCATACCCATTTTCACATTCATAGAATACTTTTGAATCTTCATCAAACAGGTCCTGGTATCCCTGATGAATGATCACTGCATGTGACATTTTTTGGGGGGTGTCACATGCATTTCTACTCTCTGTAAATAAGCAAATCAATCACATGTAAGCATAGGTAAAGATGCCCGTATAGATGGCTACTTGGTTTTTGTAGTTTGGATTTTGTCTTTGGATTTCAACCAATCTGAACAAACCATTAAACCTAAACATTTTTATTAATCTGGTTATTTTTACAACTCACTGGAGTAACACATCTCACAGACTTACTCTCACAGATTGGAACTGATGTCCAGCTTCCATTTTTACATTCGGCTGTGGCATCCTGGTGTTTGGGTGCACGTCCTTTGTCACATGTGACCCACATTTTTTCTGACTCCTCATACCAGCCATTTGGGTTTTCTGTGTATTGTGCATTGGGTATTTCTGGGTTAAAGCAGGATTTTTCATCTGAGAAAAAAAAGAATAAGAATCTCAGTCAGACACAATTTTCAGAGACATTTCACGGCAACGTTTTATGGCCTCATGGATTCTTTGTGACAATTAATGTGATTGTTTTATAAATGACCGATGTTTGCATAAATATCAGAAAATGTGTTTCCAATTGTGAGAAATGTTTGATGTTCCTGCTCGTCGAACCTGGAACATCTGACGATCTCATGCCGTCCATTCTACCTTCCCCGGGAGTTCAGCTCGGTCATCACCACAGCCGTCTACATACCACCACAAGCGGACACCGACGTAGCACTATCGGACCTACATGATGTGTTATGTCGGCATCAGAACAAGCATCCCGACGCGGCTATGGTGGTGGCTGGGGACTTTAATAGGGCGAACCTAAAAGAAAGTCATGCCGAACTTTCATCAGCACATTACGTGTGCTACCAGAGGGGAAAGAACGTTGGACCACTGCTATACGCCGTTCAAGAGAGGCTACAAGGCTGTCTCTCTCCCTCCGTTCGGCAAATCAGACCATGCCGCCATTTTCCTGCTACTGGAGTATAGTGATGGCCGATTCGCGAACGAATCGTTCAAAATAACCGAATCAGTTAAGTGAGTTAAGTGATTCGACTCGCACACGCGACTGAATTGATTCAGCAGCGGTTATAGCAGCGCCAGAAATAAAAATTTTTTTTTAAATCACCAGTTAATTTATCAAACAATCACCAGTTAATTTATCAAACAACATCTTAAACATTACAAAAACTGTTGTCAATGTATATAGGATGTAATAGATCACTACATTATTACATTGGCCTTTTTCATAATCCAATATGGCTCCTTGATCCGGCGGGTAAGCGGAAGTAGTCTCTCTCGTTCATCGGACGAGAGGGCAGCTGAACGAGAGAGACTGAGCGGCTCGCGAACGAGTCGAGAGAGCAGATGAACGAGAGAGCAGATGAATATCGGACATCTCGCGAACCGAGAGAGCAGATGAACGAGATGTCCGAGCGGTTCACGTCTGATGAACGAGAGAGACTACTTCCGCGTACCTGCCGGATCAAGGAGCCATATTGGATCGTGAAAAAGGCCAATGTAATAATGTAGCGATCTATTCTGCACACATTGACAACAGTTTTTGTTGATTAAGATGTTGTTTAATAAATTAACTGGTAATTGGGTAAACTATAAGCCATTTAACATTGGTCAACAAAACTGTCTCTATTAGAAAAAGAAAGTCAAGAGCACACGAAATAAAATGAATAGCAATACTCTGTGTAAATACTATAAATATTATTATTGTCATTAACCTGTGGTTTAGTTGGTGTTTTACAGTTGGTTACACATCTGGTTTGAAAGGGGTGGCGCTCATGTGATGCCATTACTAGTATAGCTCAGTTAGTAGAGCAGCAGACTCTCATTCTGAGGATTGAAGGTTCAAACCTCACATGGGGTGGTATGTTTTTGTTGGTGAATCATAATGAATCGATTCAGAATCGATGCACTTCTATCGGACGGCTCGAAAGAATCGAGTTAGTTAAAAGAGTCGGTCTTCCCATCACTACTGGAGTATAAACAAAGGATAGCACGGGAAGCGGTAGTGACGAGGGACGTAAAGCGGTGGTCTGACCAATCAGAGGCTGAGCTACAGGACGCTCTGCGTGACGTCGACTGGGACATGTTCCAATCCAGTTCCAGGGACGTCAGCGAGTTTACGGAAGTAGTAACGAGCTTCATAGCAACGCTAGTGGACACCATCGTCCCCACGGTAAAAGTTAGGTCCTTTCCTAACCAAAAACCGTGGGTTGATAGATCCATCCACGACGCTTTGAACGCCCGCACTGCTGCCTATAACTCCGGTCTTGTATCCGGCAACATGGACGAGCACAAGGCAGCGTCCTATGGACTGAGAAGGGCGGTGAAGGAGGCCAAGAGGAGCTATAGGGACAGAGTGGAGTCGCAGATGGAGCAGCGCGACACCAGACGCCTATGGCAGGGGCTACGGACTATAACGGACTACCAGGGCAGACCCCCCGCAATTGTGAGTGCCGACGCTAGCGGAGGACCTGAACTCATTCTATGCACGGTTTGAGGCTAGCAACAACAGCGCTAGCTCGCCGGCTAACAACATCACCGTTAGCGCAGCCGGAGTGAGTTCTACCGCTGGGGACGAACACACACTCTCTGTGACCGAGCACAGTGTGAGGAGGGCTCTGACGAGGGTGAACACCAGGAAAGCTGCTGGTCCAGATGCCATATCTGGGCGAGTACTGAAGACCTGTGCTAATCAGCTAGCTCCAGTGTTCACCACTATATTCAACATCTCCCTGGCTGAGTCTGTGGTCCCCGCCTGCTTCAAGAGATCCACTATTGTCCCTGTGCCCAAGAATGCTTCTCCAGCATGCTTGAATGACTACCGACCGGTGGCCCTCACCTCGGTGGTCATGAAATGCTTCGAGAGGCTGATAAAGGACTACATCTGCGCCTTCCTCCCTTGCTCCATGGACCCGCTGCAGTTTGCTTATCGTCCCAACAGATCCACGGATGATGCTGTCTCCCAGGTACTGCACACCACACTCTCTCATCTGGACAGCCGGAAGGGGGGCTATGTGAGACTGCTGTTCATTGATTATAGTTCAGCTTTCAATACCATAGTCCCCACCAGACTGGCTGGCAAGTTGATTGAGCTGGGACTGAACACCCCCCTGTGTGCCTGGATCCTGGACTTCCTGACCGCCAGGCCCCAGGTGGTCAGGGTGGGCAGACACACCTCCAACCCCCTCACCCTGAACACAGGATCCCCCCAGGGTTGCGTCCTCAGCCCCCTACTGTACTCCCTGTACACACATGACTGTGTGGCCAGGTTCAGCTCCAACACCATCATTACGTTTGCGGATGACACAGTGGTGGTGGGCCTGATCTCCAACAACGACGAGAAGGCCTACCTGGAGGAAGTTGCTGACCTGTCACTCTGGTGCCAGGACAACAGCCTCCTCTTGAACGTCACCAAAACTAAGGAGATGATTGTGGACTTTAGGAGGACACAACAACAGAGGACGTACTCACCATTGGGGATTAATGGGACTACTGTGGAGAGGGTGAGCAGGTATAAATACCTGGGAGTCCACATCACCGAAGATCTGACATGGTCCACACACACAGACACTCTGGTGAGAAAGGCAAGGCAGCGCCTTTACCACCTCAGGCAACTGAGGAAATTTAAAGTCTCCTGGAGGATCCTTCAGTCCTTCTACTCTGGAGCTGTAGAGAGCATCCTGACAGGAAGCATCACTGCCTGGTTTGGCAACAGCTCCGCTCAGGACAGGAAGGCTCTGCAGAGAGTAGTGCGTTCGGCTGAACGCACTATTGGAACTACACTCCCCACCCTGCAGGACTTATACACCAGGAGGTGCAGAACCAGAGCCTGCAGGATCATGAAGGATCCTCACCACCCCAACAACGGACTGTTTCAGCTGCTGCGGTCAGGCAAGCGCCTCCGTAGTCACGCTGCCAAAACAGAGAGACTGAGACGGAGTTTCTTTCCTCAGGCCATCAGGACTGTGAACTCCGACCTCACCAGGGCCCCCACCAAGACCCACACACTGCCCCTCTTATGCACACACACACTTAGGTAAAGACTACACATAATTTATAATTTATATTATATTATACATACAATTTCCCTTTTTACTATATTTTTATAAAGTGCTCTTATTGTAAATATTGTGTTGTTTTTTATATAGAGCTCTTAAAACTGTGACATTGTAAATATTGTGTTGGTTTATTGTAAATAGTGTGAACCTGTTATTTTGCACATTTCTGCTGAGCATTGCCACTTTACATTTCACTGCACACCTCGTGTGTGTATGTGACAAATAAACTTCTTGAATCTTGATGACTGCCACAGTTGTATTATCTTATAACTTGCTCTTTAAAGGTTCATTTTATGTTTGAAAGTTTTTGGGAACATTTAAAGGTCTGTTTTTTTGTCAGCATTTGGTTAAAATGAGCTCCAAGAAAATCAAAATCATCATTTCACTCTTAGGGTTAGAGTTAGGGTTACCAAGATACAAAGTACTGAGGGTTTGTTAAATTTGGACACTATGAAAATGATTCCATGTTGGTATATTTTTCAAGACGTTGAAATATTCTAGATTTAGACTCTGGACTTAGGTCTCTATGATAATGCTGCAGCCAAAATGAATTTTAATCTTTTTAAAAATGCCTCTCCTCTTGACCAATCTTTGAAATTTGTCATCAGTTGATATGATATCGTTCCCCTGAATCAGTGCTTCTTGTGCGTCCTAGAATAACTTTTTATGTCGACTTTTCATTGTTCTCTAGCAGACTACAGTCAGTTTCATGATGACCCTTTGTTTAAGCTTACTTCAAACATGTAAAAAATAAACAGCATAAGTAACATTTTAAATGAAACTAATTTTCCATTGATTAAGAGAACTCTTTTTGACGATGCAAGGTTTTCCAGGACATTGTATAGAAAATAACAAAACATCGAATGCAATCATTCAAATACACCAGACTAGATATTAATGAAACACTTACCTATACATTGTGGTTCAGGTGACCATTTGCCATTCTGACATTCGCTCCTTGCCCACCACCCCTCCACGGCTGGTTTAAGTCCACTATGACAGGTATAAGTGATCCGCGATGCATTAGAATAGCTTACTTGCTCAGGGACAAAATAACCACCATCCAATTGTGGTGCCCCACAGGTCGCTGGCCCACTTTGCGCTAAAATAAAGTAAGCAAGAGAATAAACATGTTTGGGTTTTTTAGTAATTGAAAAAAATACAACTAGAAAAGAACGCACACCCTATAACAAGGTGCTGACTAAGGAAAAATAAACTATTAAAAGTAAACAAAAGTATTATTCTAACTATTAAATATTCTCTCCCTGCAGCATTTTTTTGGGGAAATTAAAATGGTTGTATTTAATCACAATGAACAAATTTCATCGTTCTTTTTACCATTTACTACTCCGGGAAACCAAACCAGAAGAACAAATCCAAGGCATCTAAAGCACATTTTGACAGGGATTAAATCATGCAACAGCAAAGCATCAATTTAGGCCTACTTCAGATCAGGACCAGTTAATCATTGTCCAGGGCCTTCCCCCAAAAGTTAAGAAATGGGGAGTGAGCAGTGTTGTTGACACTCTCTTGCACATCAGTCAACACACCGATAAAATGCATTATGCACACACACTCACACACACACACACACACACACACACACACATACACACACACACATACACAGAGGGGAGAGAGATGCATATACTTCAAAAGTTACAGTAATTGGTCAAATTACTTTAAAAAATTCAAGTAGTTATCATTACGAAATGAGAAAGAACATTTGAAATACTGTTAAGATTCACTTAGTCAATTCAAATAACTGTTTATTTATTTTAGTTTTTCACAGTCCTCATGATATCGTACTGCATCACAGGTCAATGTTCCCTGACCTCTGAAGATACCGTCCATTAGATTCATGCATTTGGTACCAAGAAAGTATTTCATGTTTTAGGCCCAACACGTTTGTTGTATGTTGTATGCCGATTGCTTACGGTTGAACTTAAACCTTGACCACATATGAGAAGAAGTTACTCATATTCCCGTAAGCCCTGCAGGGGTCATTCCATGTTTGTTTACTTGTTCGGGAAATGCTTGCAATGACTAACTTGTCCCTATCTGAGAATTACCTTGGATTATAGATGCAGCATTAGTGATACAGCCCCTCAACAAAAAAATATATTAGATTGTTTACAGTCCAGATCTTTCAAAATGATTTCCTGCACTGCTGGGATCAGAGGTCAGGATTTTGAAATAGTGAAACATGGTCAGCCAGATCAAACAAAGTGGAAAGGCTGACACTGGGTCTACCATTTATTAAAAAATACATATCTTTAAAAAGCAAAAAATAAAACAGAGCTATTCTCCATAATCAATTCCATGTTGATGATTTCTTATTGGATATACTGTCGTCAACATCGTGGAGGTCCAGCTCTGTGCTTGATTGCCATCTGCTGGATCCTCATGTGCTCTGCATCGTCTTACTTGGTCCTGCTCATGAATTACTGGACATTTCAGTGCAGCACATCTATCAAATCTCTCGCCTTGCTATCACGAGTACATCTGAAGAAGAGACAGATCCGCTTACAGTAAAGATCTGTCATGAGATTATACTTCCACAGTTTTCCAAAAGTCTTCAGTCACAGAAGTCACCTCCAAAAGCAGCTGTATCATCACAGAAGTGTAAATAGTGTCCTATCTGAGTGAAAATGTGACACTATGGCCTGTACTTGTGTAAGACGTTCTGCGGTCATTTACTTGTATGAAAGGTATAGCTACGTTTCATAAACTACGTTTTTCAGGACACAAATGGAAATGTAATCTGACATTTTGGTTCACAGTCTGAAATTAGGAGGTGTGCTGGAGGGTATAAACTCTGTCTGGCTGGACCGATGCAAAAAAACTGAGGAGCTTACATCGGTTGCTGTTTAGGTTTATTTATTATTATTGCTTTTAATGAAATGAATGTCAGTTAGGTCTTACAATTTAATTTAAAGCCTAAATAGTGTTATGGAAAATAATAATGTAATTGTGTTTTTAATGTGTATGTATAAGTTTGGTCACAGTCAGTGGAAACTACTGAGATCAGAGCAATGTGTGTATGTTCTTTACTTGGGAAATCTCAAAGATGAGTAGATCTTGGTGTCATGATGATTGGACTGTGCATGATTGTTTAACTAACCTTCAGATCAGATAGGAGGGGAAGACACATGTATACATTAGAGATATCATACATTAGAGATATCATACTGACTTATTAATCATATTAACATAATGACATGTCTATGTAACATGGAGTTTGTACCTTCTCTGTCAACAGTCTAGTCTAGTCTCAGGATTGTCCTAGAAAGACCCCATGACTGAAGGAGATTTGCAACATCCCATTTCATGTGTATAAATGTATCTGAGGAACTGAATTCGGCAGCTCATTCTGCATACACCTCGGTGTTTGTGGTTTCAGCTCTGCTTGCAAGCATTAAAGGCCTAAGAGACGTAAGTCTCTGACGAATATTGTGTTATAGCTTTATTGAGCTGATCTCACCAACTAGACAAAGTGCAATTGACTTAAATTGCCACGACAATAGCTAAACATAGTAGCCTTGAAACCTGTGTTCATGCTTACACCTGAATTTGAAATGATGTCTTAATTTAATGTCATATAGGTTAGAAAGACATGTTACCTAATGATCAGACATGTTGTCTAATGATCAGACATGTTACCTAATGATCAGACATGTTGTCTAATGATCACACATGTTGTCTAAAGAGCATTAGACAACATGTGTGATCATTAGACAGAAACTTATTTTTGCAGAAAACAAAAAAATAAACATCTAAGACCAAATTTATATTAAAAAATCTAGGATGCCTAAGACCTTTGCACAGTACTGTATGTGTTTACTTTTTCACTCTGTAGATCTTATTTTCATATCATTAACACATTTTTCCAGCTCTGGACATAAAGATACAACATGGGCATGAAAGAACAATTTGATTAGTTTCATCAGTTAGATGACACATGGCTGCAACTGTTGCATTTTATTTAACTAATACATAATGTATAGATCATTTAGATCAAAATGGAAATAAAATAAATGGTAAATTAAGAAAAATCCAATCCAAACTGTGGCAACATAGTCAAGACTTTATTGTTTTTCAGGTGTCAGTGTGTTTTCATTTGCTGGTGCGTGGATCCAACAGCAACAGTTTCTTCCGCTCCATGCCACAGCCTTAGCAAGCCTTGGGAACATGACAGTGTTTTAGTGACAATAAATAATTTAATAAATACATTAAAAGATAAATAATTGTATCCATATCAAACCATTTCAGCATTTCTAGTATGTTTGTAAAGACTCAAATATAAACAAACAAAAGCCATGACTTAAAGACATCATCCATCATCAAACATCCAACCAAAGGTAAATGATGGAGTAGTGGGTCACATCATAACATCATATCTGTTTGTTATTAATCATTTCTGCTATTTATGAAATATTAATGATATGAAACACTGGAAGAGGGAAGAGAACATCATCAATGTCTTTGAAAGATCATCATCTTCTTTAAAAAGTATAAATTTACTGATCTCCTGTTGTGAATAGTCCAGGGAGAACAACCTACATGGAAACAGCAGACAACATTTTTATGTTTTGCTTTAATTTAGATCTTTTGTAAAAAAGTAACCTCCAATTGCAGGTCTGTCCTGTTCCTGTATTCCCAAAGATGTTCCCTAACAGTGGAAGGTTTTAGCACCCCCCCTTGTCTGATTTCCTCTCAACTTCATCCGGCTTAAACAACACTAGAATAGAGGGATAAACACCTACATACTCTACATGGTGCACAAGCTTAGTGAATCAGCCTGTGGATGGTTCGCAGACATATTATAATCTATAATATATATAAATAGGCTACATGGTCATGATTCCATTCCATGACACATTTAGACTTGGTAAAATGTGTGAACCTATTCTATTTCTGTTGTGTTGTACAGTGGTTACGTTATGTGAGGAGTTATACTTACACTTAAACTCAAAATGAATTCTTCCATTTGTGCACTTAGCCAGAGAACGATGAGACCTTCCCCACCAGGTCAAGTTGAAGACAATCCAAATACTGGCTTTCTCCTTCCTTTATATATGTATCTTGAAAGAGTTGTCTTAGCTCAGGATAATCAACGGTGCTGACAGTACAGTAAGCCTCTGCACAAAAAAGAAGAAAATGCGTTTGCAGGTAAGCGCTTCGATAGATCTTTGGACTTCACAAAATAAACAGACTTGATTATACCTTTGCAAGTGGGTAGGTTTGACCAAGAGCCATCGCTGTAACACACCACTTCTGCTGTACCCACGAGTTTATAGAACTCAGCGCATTGGTACGTCAATGACATTGGATTAGTTTGCAAAACATCTCCATTCATAACATTTGGGACTGCTCCACATCGTCCAACTGAAATGGAAAAAAAACAACAGTTCCAATTGAAAATTACTTTTTCTGGAAACAAATCTAAACATTTAAGCTTGTCATAGTACATTATATCAATAGGAAACCAGTAGTGCTTGTAAAGACGACACAACTTAATAAAATCTATTTCATGCAATCAGCCTGAAACTCCAATCCAGATTTGGGTTTGCCCAGCCCATTACTGATAGCCATGATTACTAGCCAGAGTAGATTTTGACCCTGGCTATCTCCTACGTCACTCAATGAGGCTGTACAACACAATGTTTAACAAATCCCCCAGTTCCACCCTGGAAAATAGTGAAAGATTTTGGTTGACTTTGTTGGACGTGATATAAAATGAATGACCTGCTGTGATTAGAGGTCCATTGTGACTGGAAGAGCCAGAAGAAACTCCTGTAAGGTAAAGATCAGATGAAAGTAAATAACAGATACTTGAGTTAGTATCAACACTGTATGCATTTCTTCCAGATAACGAGTAAAGTGGTGTCTGAAAGTCCTTCCCATTGTGCTTTCTTAATCAACGATGACTGCCCCTGCTAAAGGAGTAAATCATTAACCCTCTATCAATGACCCTGAGATGCAAAATATTATCCTGTCCACAATAAAGACAATAACCTACCTGTACCTCTACCACGATCACCTCCACCCGCAGGTTGTGTGCCACTGCCAGTAGACGTACCACGGCCCCCCTCATCGGTGCCACGTCCCCCATCATCAGTACCACGTCCCCCACTAGCAGTACCACGTCCCCCATCATCAGTACCACGTCCCCCACTAGCAGTACCACGTCCCCCATCATCAGTACCACGTCCCCCATCATCAGTACCATGTCCCCCATCATCAGTACCTCGTCCCCCACTAGCAGTACCACGTCCCCCATCATCAGTACCTCGTCCCCCACTAGCAGTACCACGTCCCCCATCATCAGTACCACGTCCCCCACTAGCAGTACCACGTCCCCCATCATCAGTACCACGTCCCCCATCATCAGTACCACGTCCCCCACTAGCAGTACCACGTCCCCCATCATCAGTACCACGTCCCCCATCATCAGTAACACGTCCCCCACTAGCAGTACCACGTTCCCCATCATCAGTAACACGTCCCCCAATAGCAGTACCACGTCCCCCATCATCAGTACCACGTCCCCCATCATCAGTACCACGTCCCCCATCATCAGTACCACGTCCCCCACTAGCAGTACCACGTCCCCCATCATCAGTACCACCTCCCCCATCATCAGTACCACGTCCCCCACCATGTCCATCAGCAGGTCGGTCTCCTCCCTCTGAAAAACAAGCAAGTAATTTGTGAAACTCCTCCTCCCCTGCATTGCTGTTTTGATGCTTTCACCCTTTTGTTTCTATTTCTTTCCAGTTGCAACACACAAGGTTTGATGCTGCATGTATATATTCGGTTTGGGTTTGAGTTAGAGATTAGTACATATATTTTAATGTTTCCTGGTTAGCTGTCAGAGCTTTACACTTTGGTTTTCTATCCTTGCAAGATAGTAAATGTTTTATGAAACATTATGTGTGAAGCCCTTAAATTATTATATTGTGATACTAATATGTGGTATGATGTGGGCAGCTCAGATTAGTCTGGAAGTCAATCGTTGTGGTTCAGATTAAATCTGTAATCAACCAGATGATCTGTTCGGTCATCGATCCCTCAGATTGGGGATTCCCGTGCTGATTGTCAGGATGTCCAAATATGGTAATGGAATAATCCTCTAGTCTGTCCCCAGCTTTAGGTGTAGCACAATGAAAATTTGACTTTCTCAAAGATTCCCTGAGTCAAGAGCTTGAAGACACCAAGCTTAGAATGAATGTATTAATGACACCACCAGTCAATAGAGCCAATGAGCCATCACTGAGCTCAATGAGACTTTGGGATAAATAGATAGTGTCAATAAGATTGGCTCCACAGCTGACCAGTACTTGGAAAACCAGAGGGCCAAGGCAGATGACACCTCTGGCCTAAAGGTGGCCAGAGGCGTCAGGGCCCGGCTGGGCCCCTATGTTCCTGTCCCTAAAAAACAACCGATTGGGGAAGAGGGAGGGGTTTAATAGCATCACTAATCAATAGGAAACTCTCCTGAGTCCTATGAGCTATCACACATGTCAATGCAACTTCGGGATCAATAGATACAGAAAATAAAGTGTCAATTTGGAAAGAGGGAGGGGCTTAAATGGCATCAATCGATAGGACCGGCAAGCTGTCACTCCTGTAAATGTGAGTTCAGGATCAATAGACATAGACGATGAAAACCAGCACCAAAACATTTGGAATGGACTGACCGACTGACGGACCAACCTACACTAGCTGCTGGTCGCAGCCTAAAAGAAGGTGAAATGATTAATCAGCCATCAACCAACTGATAGATTGATCAATAGATAGATCCATTGATAGATCAATAAATAGATAGATAGATTTTACTATATCTTACCAACCGTACGCAAAAACTGTGTAAAAATATATTGTGGGTTCAAACCGTTTTGTTACTGCAAACTGCATGCAGAGTGACAGAAGAAGATAAATTTCACCAACAAATATATGCAGTTAACTGTATGTTTAAGTAAGCAAGGCCACAAGGACAGAGGCTTCCATTCTCAAACAACAAAGCCCAGTTTCAAAATAAAAGCCCCAGACAAATACTATACTGTATGGAAACAAATTGTGGCGCCCCCTATTGACCAATTTTATGATAATTTTACAAACTTAATTTAACATAAATATCTACCAAGTTTTGTGATGATTGGACAAACTCATTGATTTTTGGACCAGGCCCAAGCCGTCATTCGACAACGCCGTCAACCCCTATTGGTCAATTTCAAAAACATTTTGGGGATATGTTTCAACAGCTTAATTAAAAATAGCCACCAAGTTTGGTGATGTTTGGACAAACTGTCATTGATTTATGGCCAAATTTGCACCAGGCCCATGCACACATTTGGAACTGGTGGCGCCCCCTATTGAGAGATTTCGAAATAGTTTTACACACGTGGTTCAACGTTGTTATGAATCATATCCTGCGAGTTTTGTAAGGATTGGACAAACAATTTCTGATTTATAGTCTGATTTGTGTTATGCCATGCCCATTTTTTGCATTTGTAGCGCCCCTTAGTGGTCGATTTCAATGAAACTTTCAGAGTATGTTTCAGGTATTTATGTGGACATATCCTGCAAATGCAAATGTGATGATTGGCCCAACGGTTGTTGACTTTGGTCTATTTATGTGCTGAGCCACGCCCTTTTGAAGTTCATTGGTCTATATCTTGAAAACTAAATAAGATATCAACAAGCTTTATGCATGATAAGCTTGGTCCAATAATGATCCACAGAAAAAAAATCGGACCTACGGTTTAGGAGGAGATGTCAAAAATGTGTTCAAAAATTAAAAATAGCGGAAAATCTAGTCAGGCGGACTTTAGTCATTCTAGAGGTTTTTTTGTGGAGCACATTGAGCTGGACTTGTGTGTCAAATTTCAAGCCAATCGGAGTCACGGTGTGAGGGGCGTGGCCTTTCCAAAATAGCGTTTTTGGGCCTTAATTAGAGCGCCACCATCTGGCCAATTGGGCTCATGTGTCTTGGGAAGCATTTACACATCATTTCCAGTTATTGGACCAAGTTCCATGGTTTTACCTCATTCCAGCTCACGGCAATTTGAGACGCGGCATAAGACGACAAATAATCAACTAGAAAAGGTTAAATTTTCTGAAGAAAATGTGTGTGCTTGCTTAAGCTTAAGTGTTTTGTATTAAGGCAATTTAATCAGAAAGATACTGTGTTAACAAATGGTAGAAGTAGTAAAAGCAGAAGTAACAGCAGCACCAGCAGTAGTAGTAGCAGACGTATTAGCTGAAGTAGCAGAAGTAGTAATAGTAAACCACATTCATCCATAAATTATATGAAGTAAACCACAAACAGAGGCCCTGTTTAGACTTGGCATTAACATCCGATTTGGGCGATCCGATCTCAAGTTAACACCTCTAAGTACGTCCGTTTACACCTGGCATTAGAATGTGTCTTCACATGGGTCTCGAGTGATTGGATCTCACTTCCCCGCTCTATATGCAAATAAACACGTACATCATCATAGTACAGCTACAGTTAGCCTAATAACATATCAATTACCAATCATCCCTTTGATCTCGCTCTGAGAGACAGCGCAATCTGACTCTAGCTCCAACCACGGCGCAGAGAGAGAGAGAGAGAGAGCGAGTGAGAGAGAGAGAGGTCTACGGTCTTTAAATGACGTTTAATGGTATAGGACATTATTAGTTTATTTTGTAATGTGCAGGTATGTCGATCTTTTAAAAGACATGTTGAAATAAATATACCTATACCAGTTATGTCTCTCGTTGTATTGGTTTGCCCTCTTATGGACGTGATGCGCAAAAATAGATATTGGAATGGTTCGACCGATGTGTTTCTAATCAAGGAATAATCAAACGTAATTTTGGCCAATTTTGCCGCTCACACGGAGGACATCAGTTGAGTAGGCGGTCCTTCAATGTGGCCGAGGACACATTAGCAGTGTGTACGCAAATGTGGCCCAGGACACATTCGTGTACACACTGCTAAAAGAATGTGGTCATATCCGTTCCAGACCACCTCCGAATGTGGTCTGAGCGATCCGATCTCACAGCGCCCTCAATGCGTTTTGGGTGCATTTACATCTGTACTTAGAGGTGTTAACTTGAGAGCTGATCGCCCAAATCGGATGTTAATGCCAGGTCTAAATGGGGCCAGAGTTTCTAATTAGACCAATTGAGTACATAATGGGATTGTATTCAATATCTTCCTTGGAGTGCATGCACATCGATGGAAATTAGCTTGTATTTTTCAAACTTATATTTGCCATAGTGAATAGTTGAAATTACACTATATGGCCAAAAGTCAGTGGACACCTGACCATCACATGAGCTTGCTGGACATACCAATCTAAAATCATGGGCATTAATATGGAGTTGGACCCCCCCCCCCAAGGCTTTCCACAAGCTTTTGGAGTGTGTCTGTGGGAATTTGTGCCCATTCAGCCAAAAGAGCATTAGTGAGGTCAGGCAGTGATGTTGGACGAGAAGGCCTGGCTCGCAATCGGCGTTCTAATTCCTCCCAAAGGTGTTCAGTGGGGTTGAGGTCAGGGCTCTGTGCAGGCCAATCGAGTTCCTCCACACCAAACTCGTCTAACCATGTCTTTATGGACCTCGCTTTGTGCACAGGGGCACAGTCATGCTGGAACAGCAAAGGGCCTTCCCCAAACTGTTGCCACAAAGTTGAAAGCGTCCAATTGGCTAAAATGTCTTGGTATCCTGTAGCATTAAGATTACCTTCACTGGAACTAAGGGGCCAAGCCCAAACCCTGAAGAACAGCCCCAGACCATTATCACTCCTCCACCAATTAGTAGGAGTGTCCACTGACTTTTGGCCATATAGTGTATGATTAGATTAGATGATTAGATCAAGAGATGCTCAGTCTTACCTGAGTTGGTTTGATCTATTTCAGACTTTGGAACTGAAAGGAAGGTGTAACAATCATGTTCAATAATTAATGCCATAGATACAATCAATACACTTTTAAAGGGTAAGAGTTACAAGAGGTTGACAACTTTACACCTTAGCCACAACAATCCCCGTTTGAAGAGTTTGTTTCTAAAATGTTATGTATCCATTCTGGAAGAATATCATTACTGAAAGTTCATCATTCACAAATTCTTAATTGTAGAAGATCCAGTCTGTGTTATCATTTTGTCAACCGAGGATTGAACTTAGGTGCTGTCCTTTAAAAAGCACCTTAACTTGTTTTAAGATTGTGCTCTCTATTATTTGTCAGGGAATCAACACTTTTTTCAAATGGTGGTATATTATCTCATTTATGAACAAAACTCATTCCTCACTCCATGGTGGATGATCTTTCTTTTGCAATCAGTTCTCTAATTCTAACCTTTCACAAAAAGTGTTATTTGTTTATATCACCACGTTGTCCACTTACTGCATGGCAGGCCTGCGGTCCAGTTACCAAGTATGCAATAGAGGACCTTTTCTGTGTCTGCTCCTCCTTCCACAGCATACCCATTTTCACATTCATAGAATACTTTTGAATCTTCATCAAACAGGTCCTGGTATCCCTGATGAATGATCACTGCACGGGGCATTGGGGGGGGCATGTCACATGCATTTCTACTCTCTGTAAATAAGCAAATCAATCACATGTAAGCATAGGTAAAGATGTCCATATAGATGGCTACTTGGTTTTTGTAGTTTGGATTTTGTCTTTGGATTTCAACCAATCTGAACAAACCATTAAAACCCTAACATCTTTATTT
>JAXDDX010000797.1:0-22182 GCA_034670405.1 Hoplostethus atlanticus
GGGGCGGGGGCCCGCGGGGGAAATTTGGGATTGGGGGGGTTTGGAGGGGGGGGTCATAGAGGCATTTGTGCCCATTGTAGAAAACCCCGCAGTTGTATTTTTGCCCCCTCTGTTTAAGCTTTAGGGATTATAGAAAATTTTTCCATAGGTTATGCATCCAAGTACCCTACTGAAACGGAGGGAGGAGATCGATAGACAGAAGCACGTCACTTATTTTGGGTTTCAGCCTGTTGCTTTCGTGGTGATAAATAAAAATTTCGCAGAGAGAGAGAGAGGAGACTCCCCCTGTGATTTTGACAGAGAATCGTTATATTCAAAATTCTCTGCGTGCCCGTTCTTATGGGTCTCTGATTAATAAATGTATTCTTGATTTTGAACAGTACCTTATTTTATTTATTTTTTTGAGGCTTTTGATGGTTAAATAAATGAGTTTTTTTTTGAAAAATTGCCCCCTCTAAATTTTTAACAGCCCCTCATCACTTCATCCTGGCGCCGGCCCGGTAAAATAATCAATAAAATAAGAGTTGAGAGAATGCCTTTGTATAAAAATAGGTTTTAAGTAGTGACTTAACAGATAAAAACCCTGTGAAAGCACACTTATAAAACTATGTTTTTAAGAGGACTGAGCTTTATTTTGTGATCTCCCAATCGGGCGTCGCTGATTCCCATGTCTGAAAAAACTTTGCGGTGAGCTCTACGCATGGGTGAAAGGATGCGTAGAAGTGCGCACCTTTTACCGCATAGAATTTTTCTATAAATCCCGACGTTTGCGGTAAAATATGCGTACGCACATTTCACCCCCGTTAACGCCACTTTTTTGTGCGTAGCAACCTTTATAAATGAGGCCCCTGGACCCCTCCCTCAACCGTGACTTCCACCGGGAACATCCCAACAAGCCCGTTGAGGGGGGGGTACTGTCATGGCTCCGGCCTTGACTCCTGGTTTCCCTTGTGTTTCTCTGTGTCCCTGCCTCCCTTGTGTGTCTCCACCTCCCCTGTCTGTCTCTCATTGTCAGTCTGTGTGTGTGTGGGTGTGGCTCTCTCTCCTGGCCCAGCCTTTCCTCCACACCTGTCTTCCATCTACTCATCAGCCCAGCAGTACATATACCCCGGCTCTTCAACCACTCATCGCCAGATTGTTCTGCCAACTCCCGTGGTAGTCACTCTCTCGGCCGCTCTAGTATTACTACTCAAGTATCTCCTTGTGTTATCCATGGCTTATGCTAACTGTGTTCTCCTATGCTCCAGGATTCTCTGAACCCATCTGCCCGTGTCTCCTCGTCGCACGCACGCCGCTGCCTGCCTGCCTGCCTGCTTCCATCTCACCTGCTTGCCTGCCCCAGCTCCAACCAGCCTCACCTCTCCACCCCCCACAAGCCCTTCTCCGAATTCCCCATTAAATGCTCTTTTCCCTACTACCTTGTCTGTGTCTGCATTTTGGGTCCAGAAGACAACTAAACCATAGTATATTTAGCAGACGCTTTTATCCAAAGTGACCTACAATCAGTGTATTCAATGTAGGTAGGCACGAGAACTACTAGTCACCAGAAATCGTAAGTGCATTTCCATCCTAAACAAGCATCTAAGAGAATAGTGCTGAGGTAAAAGTGCAATAAGATACCTACTTTCTATTTAAACAAATGAAACAAATAAGTGAAGCAAATAAACAAGAGCTAATAAACAATAGGTAAGACAAATAAGCGAAGCATATAAGCATATAAGCAAGTGCTAAGACAAGTAAGTGAAACAAATAAGCAAGTGCTAAGAGGAAGGGTCAGGGTAGTATTTCTTGAAGAGGTGGGTTTTCAGCCTGTCGCGAAAGATGTGCAGCTGACTCTGCTGTTCTGACATCAGTGGGGAGTTCATTCCACCACTCTGGGGCCAGGACAGAGAAGAGCCGTGACTGTGTAAATTGGCCTCAGGGGCCTCGAGGCAGCAGAGCGAAGTGGTTGGGCGGGGGTATAAGGCTTGACCATAGCCTGGAGGTAGGAAGGAGCTGTTCCTTTCATTTCCCTGTAGGCTAGCACCAGGGTCTTAAGGTGGATGTGAGCTGCTACAGGGAGTGTCACGGATACTCAGCCTTTACCCTCACTGTCTGTCCTAAATTCTAGTCTGTTACTGTCTTCCAGTTGTCGTGTGTGTCTGTCTCTCTCTCCCTTTCTCCTTGTAGGTTGGTGGGAGTGTCCCTGAGGGCCCCGATCTACACAGCTGATTCTAATCCCACATCTTCCCCTGTTAGCTCTGCCCTCACACCTGCTCACACTCATTGCTTGCTTGTCTTGTATGTCTGCCCCTGTATATCTTTTGCCGTACTAGCTTTCCCAGTATAGTAAGTTGCTTGTCTCTATTTATCCTGTTGATGCATTGCATCCGATCTTCTCCTGAGTAAAGCCTTGCTTTCCTGAGAACCTCTGTCTCCGTCCTGTGTCTGCTTCTGGGTCCACCTGTACTTGAGTCACAACAGGGAGCCAGTGGAGAGAATAGAGAAGGGAAGTTGTGTGGGAGAACTTGGTTCGGTTGAACACCAGACAAGCTGCAGCTTTCTGAACAAGCTCCAGAGGGCTGATGGCAGACGCCGGGGCATCAGCAAGGAAGGAGTTGCAGTAGTCCAGGCGGGAGATGACAAGAGCCTGGATGAGCACCTGCACCGTCTCATCAGTGAGGAAGGGGCGAATCCTTCTGATGTTGTAGAGTAGCAATCTGCAGGAGCGTGTTAGTGATGTGATGTTTGCCAAGAACGACAGTTGGTCGTTCATGTCACCACAGCATTGTCAGTGGTGATGGCCAGGTCTGGGGAAAACCCTTTCCCGGGAGGAACACCAGCTCAGACTACATTAACTACAACATGTTTTCTCAACCACATAACATCTTCACTAAACCATACAACACACTACCCCAGCACTATGTACGCATCATGTACCAAAACACATGCTGAAATTTCATATTGTACACCCATATTGCACTCAGTTACATATGAATGGGTAGTGATGCAGTGTCAGATGACATAGATAACCCTTTAACACAAACCACCTGTGTGCACAAAACTCATTGATTATCTTATCTAAATTATTTTTAGAGCAGCATCAAGCCGGATAGATAGTCTGTTACTCAGAGAACCATGGTTACTATGTAACCTCACGTTCCCTATCGTATCAACACTATCTCTCCACCCATACAAGAGAAGTACTGTCAGAGGCGTGAGCTGAAATAGTTCCAGACAGATTTCCCAGTAGGACTATGGAGTCACTAGCTAGACCCTTCTCCAGCACCCATACCATCTTTAGAATATCATGATTATTACACGTCACTGCATTTCGTTGTCTCAGTACTTGTATTCTGTGCAATGACTATAAAGTTCAATCTAATCTAATACAATATGATTTGCCATATCTGCATATGCTTTTCTTAAGTTTATTTCTTTTGCCCCACCAGAGTCAACATTTCTTCCTGGTCTGCCTCTCGAGGAAGATTCCCTATGAAAATCTTTACCTTTGTAATATACAGTATTTTGAAGAAAAATGTTAGTAAGGAAGTGGTCACGACAGAAGCAATTAAGAATGTGGACGGAATAGAAAAAAACTTCATTAGAGATTAGCAGCACTCTGTGGCAATTTAAGGTTTGGTCTCAAATTGCAGCTGGCACTGACTTAAGATCCTATTGTCAGATTTAAACATTGAATTTCCTATGACAGCCGTGAACTGTCCAATTGTTTCTAAAGCCAAGGTTGACAAAAGTTAGGGTTAGCTTCCCTGCTGGTCAGAAGATTAGACTTCCTTTTAAAGAGACTAATATATTGTTTGTACATTTCTGGACATTTGTTGGAACATGAGACAGAATTAAAAAAAACATGAATTGAAGAATAACTTTATTCTGGGCTATAAACTTCATAATTCACTACTTCAGGCTATGATTTTTCATTAACACTTCATTACATTAACACCCCGCCTCCTTCATGAAACTCCTTCAGTGGAGCTCAGTTACATTAAACAGCATTGCTGTAATTCAGAGTCATATGCACAATGAGCTGGAACTTGATAGCAGCTTTACTTCTCTGCAACCTGAGTAAGTATTGATGTTAAATTATTCTCAACTCAACACTAATTAGATTGTTAACATCTCATCAGTACAGTGACCCACCAGAATTGAAACTGATTAGTGACTTAATAACTTTATTTTAGAGGCATTGTTTAGGTTCCTGTTGCGTTCTCAGCCTAAGAAGAAAATCACTTGCTCTGTCTGGTGTTTGTTTCAGGGTGGATGGCTGCCTCGACTTCTGAGTCTCAGACTGTGGAGGTCCAGCCTGGTCAAAATGTCACCTTGCTGTGTACCAAGATCTTGAGTTATGACACTCTCTCAGTCTGGTTCAGACTGGTCAACAAATCCAAGCCCTGCTGCATCTCCTCATTGCACAAATCGGGTGGCACGGCTTTGTTCTGTGATGGTTTTCAAAATGACAAATTTGAAATGACGGCTAATGCCGCCGCCATTTTTCTCAAAGTGAAGCAAGTGGATTTATCTGACTCGGGTCTATATTTCTGTGGGTCGTACAAATCCGAACGCATGGTCATTGTTAATGCAACATATTTAAAGGTTCAAGGTAAGACCACCATTTTCCTGTCTTTTGCTTTTCATGAGTACAATACTGGCTTAACGTACATCAGGAAAACATATTGACTATGATAATTCGTGATTTGTTTTTCCTCATGATTCTTGTCTCAAATGTATTCTTAGTCACCTCAAAACACCATATTGACAAAAAGGAAAATGATGTGGCCTATTTAGTCATCAAAATCGTGTTATCCTGGAAAACAATCAAAACAAAGACAAGATGAAATTTTGTCTATGTCCTATTTATAGGCAACAGCGAATTTGAAGATAAAGTGGATTTCAAATGTATAAGTAAGAGTCTCCTTCCCTCTCATGAAGTTCTTATACTGTGCAGGTTGATTTGTCATTTTGTTTATTTTTTAGTTTTCTGCATCAGTGTTTTACATTACTGCTCTTTATAGTAAAAATGTTGATATTTAGAAACTGTTAATTTCATTATTTTTGAAAGCATCTTGGCTTCACGGAATTTTGTTTTACATGTGCCTAACGATTTTGCACATTACTGTATATCGTCAATTTATGACTGTCTATGATTTGATTCAAATGTGAGCTCAAAACAAAAAGATAGATATGTGACCTTTTTAGTCATAATCAAAATCATATTATCCTGGAAAAATGAAGTTTTATCTTCATCTTTTTTAAAGGCAACAGCACATTTGAGGATAAAGTGGATGTCAAATGCATAAGTAAGATTCTCCTTCCTCTCATAAAGATTTCTTGCACTGTGGAGTTTGATTTGTCAATTGTTTTAAGGTCAAACAGCTTATCTAGACTAAGTTTGGTCCATTTTTAGCATTAACCAGGTCTAAAGCCACTAAAGGGACAGTTAAGAGTCTAATTTAAGAATCATTTTTGTAGAAGAACCTGATGGGATAACAAGCTTGACTTGTGGGATCCTGGGCGGTGTGACTCTTATCCTCATTATGATCATCGTAGGTCTGGTTCTCAAAATCAGGCAACTTCAGACAGGTACTTTGAGAGCTATGCTATATTTTGTTGCACATCCTCGTTTAAGTTGTGTCAATTTGATGGACAAATCAAAAAGTTCCTGAGACCAAAATTAATTGACAACATTGGACAATGATAATCAATTAACTGACTGGACTGATTCTGTTATTTAGCTGGTCATGAAGAACTGCAGACACAAGGAAATGAGGTGAATCCATTAAGAATTACTTTTGTTTCAAAAGTCATGACAATGCAATTAATCATGTGTTTGTTTCTCTGACAAACCCAGCAATGTGAAATGTGTGTGATTGTGATACTCTTTACAGAATCTGGACTCAGGTGACCTGAACTATGCAGCGCTGAGTTTCAATCCAAAAGCGAAGAGAAGCAGGAGGCCTGCATCAGAGAAAGAGGAGTTTAATGTTGTGTATGCGGCCACCAGATAGGATCATGAAGTAATTGGAAATGCAACACAGGGTTGAACTGATCTTTGTTGTATTTTTCTCTTATTTTTGCCTATGTGTATATTATTTTTATCATTGGAGAAATAAATCAAATTTTGCAATAAAGATCAAATGTTCATGCAAGATTTACATGTTGAGTTTTGATTCTCTCACTCTGCCTGAGCAAAGTCTTCGTCTTACTTTGCTCGCCTTAGATCTCAATCTGAAAGCAAAAAAATCTGATTGATGTTTGAAGGAGGGGCCAATAATGACACTGATCACTGTCCAAATTCCCTTATAGGGAAACTTAGATGGGGGTCTGCAGCAGGGGAGGAGCCAGTTAGGTACATATCACGTCTTTGACAGGAAGAGCCAGCACAATGTGGCATGAAAACAACTGAGGTGAAAACCACGTAGCTTCTCATGTTAAACCTTGTAGGGGGTCAAAGGAAGCAGTGAATAATAATGACATTCAACAGAATTCTATTTCTGATTCTTGGATATTATAGCCGATATGTGCTTGTTCTATGCTGGTATGTCAAGTGTCTGAATGAAAAATAGAAAGACGCAGCATCTTTTTTCTACCCTGGTGGTGCTTGGATGCACATGTGGGCATGCAAGTAGTATTTAAGCCCCTCTGTTATTTTCCACTGTGGTGACAAACAGCGCTGTCTATCTCAGCCACAGGCAAGGTCTCAAACACAGGAAGACTGGCCTTCAGCTCTACACTGTATCTACAGACTACATTAAGTACAACATGTTTTCTCAACCACAGAACATCTTCACTAAACCATACAACACAACACTACCCCAGCACTATGTACGCATCATGTACCAAAACAGATGCTCAATAATCTTTCATATTGTACACCCATATTGCACCCAGTTACATATGAATGGGTAGTGATGCACAGTGTCAGATGACATAGATAACCCTTTAACACAAACCACCTGTGGGAACAAAACTCATTGATTATCTTATCTAAATTATTTTTAGAGCAGCCTCAAGCTGGATAGATAGTCTGTTACTCAGAGAATCATGGTTACTATGTAACCTCATGTTCCTTATCGTATCAACACTATCTCTCTACCCATACAAGAGAAGTTCTCTCAGAGGCGAGAGCTGAAATAATTCCAGACAGATCTCCCAATAAGACTATGGAGTCACTAGGTAAAGCCTTCTCCAGCATCATACAATCTTTAGAATATCATGAATATTACACATCATTACCGTCACTGCATTTCATTGTCTCAGTACTTGTACTCTGTGCAATTACAATAAAGTTGAATCTAATCTAATACAATATAATTTGTCATATCTGCAGGAGCCCAAGACAATGGAATTTCATAATGCTTTTCTTAAGTTTATTTCTTTTGCCCACCATGGACAACATTTCTTCCTGGTCTGCCTCTCAAGGAAGATTCCCTACGAAAATTTTAACCATTGTAATAGATCTGTTTGACAGCATTTTGCTTTTACTTCTTTTTAAATAGGCTGTGATACACATTTTGTATATTTCTGGATTTCTGTATATGTGTTGGAACATGAAAAATAACGAACAAATACCATGGTACTGAAGAATAACATTGTCTTAGACTATAAGCTTCATAACCTACTCCTTCAGGCTATGATTTTGCATGAACACTTCTTCATCTGAAGGCATTTATCTGGTCACGGTGAGCCAAAAACACCCCGCCTCTTTGCATGAAACTACCTCACTGGAGCTCAGTTACATTAAACGGCATTGCTGTAATACAGAGTCATGCACACAATCATGAGCTGTAACTTGATAGCAGCTTTACTTCTCTGCAACCTGAGTAAGTACTAATGTTAAAATATTCTCAACTCAACACTAACTAGGTTGTTAACTTCTCATCAGTACAGTGACCCACCAGAATTTAAACCTATTAATGACTTATTAATAACTTGATTTAGAGATATTGTTTAGGTTCCTGTTGAGTTCTTAGTCAGTCTTGCGTTCTCAGTCTGGTGTTTGTTTCAGGCTGGATGGCTGCCTCGGCTTCTGAGTTTCAGACTGTGGAGGTCCAGCCTGGTCAAGATGTCACCATGACGTGCAGCAACATCTCCAGTGTTCCCAATCTCTCATTCTGGTTCAGACTGGTCAACAAATCCAAGCCCTGCTGCATCTCCTCTTTGTACAGATCGACTGACACTGCTAAGTTCTGTGACGGTTTTCAAAATGGCAAATTTGAAATGACGGCTAATGCCTCGACCATTTTTCTCAAAGTCAAGCAAGTGGATTTATCTGACTCGGGTCTATATTTCTGTGGGTTGTGTAGTGTGTTGAGCTTCGTTATTAACGATGAGACTATTTGGTCAATTCTGAAAATTGACAATTATTGAAATTATTCTTAGTAATTAATATCTTATTAATTAACACTTGCGGGGCACCACCAGTTTACACTGGAATAGTCTCTTTATAATGATATCAGTCTAATAATCAGAAGAAGTGAGCTCTAGATTTCAGTGATTTTCTACCTTCATGTCCAGGATATATCAATGACCCACAAAAGCCAGTTCTTTATAAATGCAAAGATTTTATTAACTATGTAAATAAAACACCAATAAAATGAATACATGTATACTAAACTAAAACAGATAATGGCAATAAAACTGGCAAACAAGATAGCAAGATAAACAGTGGCAGAGGATATATCAAATAAGGTAGAAAGTTAAACAGTGGCAGAGGATATATCAAATAAAAGTGGCAAATGCTATTGGGATCAAAGATGGCAAGGAAGTTTGCACCGACAAAACGACCTGAGCTGTAATGCGTCTAATTGCGGCAATGTGGCAACAACGAAAGATGGCTTGGAGGACAGCTGACAGTTTCCGGGAGACTTGGGACAGAAGGACAGGGAATAGTGGAGAGAGAGAGAGAGAGAGTATTCTAACCTCACTTTCACAGTTCAACACTGCCTTTGCATCACCCGTGCATCAACAAGAAAGTTGGTTACCGTCTGGTTTGCAGGGTGTCAGCGGCGTCCTCGTCTCCGTGGTAACCGTCGCGCAGTCGCAGTGGACAGGTAAACACACGCACGTGTTGGTCTGGACCAGTCGACGTCAGGAGGGCCGCTGTGGAGTGCGGTCCGGGGGCCGTTGTTCGTCGGCGTCGTCGTGCCAACAGTTCACCTCAGTGGAGATAGAGGGATAGGGCGATGTGTTGACTCACGTCGTTCAGGAAGCAGAGTAGAGTAGCGGCTGGCTTCTGACGTGGTTTCGTAGTCTTCTGGATCAGGTTGAGTGAACTCAATCGGCCGTCTCGGCAAGATTCACTCTGGAGCTGGTCTGGTACTTGAGCTGAGAGAAGAGCTTTGAGCCAGGTTCAAACTTAGTTACAGGACGGGCTGCGGGACGGGCTGCAGGACGGTTGAGTTGAGTTTCTTGATGTTCCTTGATGTTTCTTGATGTCTTTCCGCCTGAGTTTTTGCCCGTCCGCCCGCTGCAGGAGTTGTCCTCCTTTGTTCGTTCGAGTTCGTGAGATTTCGTGTGAGTTCTTTCGTAAGAGAGAGCGAGCCAAGGGCTCAGAGGGCTTTATGGTATGTCAGGAGTGGTAGGTGTTTCCCTCATTTGCATGCATCAGATTTACAACTTGATGACCGGTGATCACCATCCCCTAAACTGCATTTCCAGCTCAGGTTTGGAAAACATCATTTTTCTTGGTCCTTTGGGGATGCAAGTGACATATTTAATCACCTAACAACAAATGGGTTTGAATGACACCAAACATCACTGTCTTACCACAAAATACTGGCGAGTAAACCAAAAGTCCTGATAACACATTCTGTGTGCCTTGAATAACCAAGATACTACATTGGGGAGTAGGGCACATCATCTGCCACAGGATGTGAAGTTTAAATCTAATAAAACATATAAAGAAAGCACATTTTTGCAACACATTCCAGAGTTTCTTTGTTCTCTTATTCTGTGTCTCCCTTGGAAGGTAGATTAGGTTCATTTCCCCGGCCCTTATCATCGGTCCCATCTCCTAATGGCACCAGAGCGGGCTAGTCGAACCTGCAAAGTGTTACTTTTGACGGCTTTATGGGGGAAATCCACCTTTTGCTGCAAAGGGGGTTCCTTGGGTTCCTGGGAG
Source organism: Hoplostethus atlanticus (assembly GCA_034670405.1). Taxonomy (NCBI): domain Eukaryota; kingdom Metazoa; phylum Chordata; class Actinopteri; order Trachichthyiformes; family Trachichthyidae; genus Hoplostethus; species Hoplostethus atlanticus. Next base: position 10,118 of record JAXDDX010000797.1, read on the forward strand.
CACAGCAGGGGTCTTGACCTCATAGGAAGACCCTGGGAGAGGAATGTGTTAGTCTTTGGGTGTTGCTGTGGTCCGAAGAGGGGGGGGAGGCTGATGTCTCCTGCATACACTACAGTTGTACGAATCCGGACTCGTGGTCATTGTTAATGCAACATATTTAAAGGTTCAAGGTAAGACCATCATTTTTCTGTGTTTTGGTTCATACGAGTACAATACTGGCTTTATGTACAGTACTGTGCAAACGTCTTAGGCACCCGAAATTTTGTATATATGTGACGTGCTCACACAGAATCAGTCGGAAGTCGCAATGGCTGATTTACGTAGAAACGCCTTTTAATGTCAAAAGTCTATTTTTGACCGTTTTGGCATTTTGACTAATTTTAATAAAACAAAGCCTTGGCTTTCATAATCTGTATGAATTACTCCATATTTTAGAGTGGAAATATAATTTTGAAGTATAAAAGCAAGATATGGTAAAAAAGCAAGATTCGCACCGGCGGCATTTAGCGATACTATCCAGCTTCAATGGCGTGTCGGAAAGAAGACGAAATCGCTCGGCTGTTAAACAGCAATCCGGTGCTGTCTGTGGATTCCGGCGATCGGTGGCGACCCTGGTGGTGCTTGGATGCACATGTGGGCATGCAAGTAGTATTTAAGCCCCTCTGTTATTTTCCACTGTGGTGACAAACAGCGCTGTCTATCTCAGCCACAGGCAAGGTCTCAAACACAGGAAGACTGGCCTTCAGCTCTACACTGTATCTACAGACTACATTAACTACAATATGTTTTCTCAACCACATAACATCTTCACTAAACCATACAACACAACCCCAGCACTATGTACGCATCATGTACCAAAACAGATGCTGAATAATGTTTCATATTGTACACCCATATTGCACCCAGTTACATATGAATGGGGAATGATGCACAGTGTCAGATGACATAGATAACCCTTTAACACAAACCACTTGTGGGCACAAAACTCATTGATTATCTTATCTCAATTATTTTTAGAGCAGCATCAAACTGGATAGATAGTCTGTTACTCAGAGAACCATGGTTACTACGTAACCTCACCTTCCCTATCATATCAACACTATCTCTCCACCCATACAAGAGAAGTACTGTCAGAGGCGTGAGCTGAAATAATTCCAGACAGATTTCCCAGTAGGACTATGGAGTCACTAGCTAGAGCCTTCTCCAGCACCCATACCATCTTTAGAATATCATGATTATTACACGTCATTACACGTCACTGCATTTCGTTGTCTCAGTACTTGTATTCTGTGCAATGACTATAAAGTTGAATCTAATCTAATCTAATACAATATGATTTGCCATATCTGCATATGCTTTTCTTAAGTTTATTTCTTTTGCCCACCATAGTCAACATTTCTTCCTGGTCTGCCTCTCGAGGAAGATTCCCTATGAAAATCTTTACCTTTGTAATATACAGTATTTTGAAGAAAGATGTTAGTAAGGAAGTGATCACGACAGAAGCAATTAAGAATGTGGACGGAATAGAAAAAAACTTCATTAGAGATTAGCAGCACTCTGTGGCAATTTAAGGTTTGGTCTCAAATTGCAGCTGGCACTGACTTAAGATCCTATTGTCAGATTTAAACATTGAATTTCCTATGACAGCCCTGAACTGTCCAATTGTTTCTAAAGCCAAGGTTGACAAAAGTTAGGGTTAGCTTACCTGCTGTTCAGAAGATTAGACTTCCTTTTAAAGAGACTGTAATATATTGTTTGTACATTTCTGGACATTTGTTGGAACATGAGACAGAATTAAAAAACAACATGAATTGAAGAATAACTTTATTCTGGGCTATAAACTTCATAATTCACTACTTCAGGCTATGATTTTTCATTAACACTTTCATTACATTAACACCCCGCCTCCTTCATGAAACTCCTTCAGTGGAGCTCAGTTACATTAAACCAGCATTGCTGTAATTCAGAGTCATATGCACAATGAGCTGGAACTTGATAGCAGCTTTACTTCTCTGCAACCTGAGTAAGTATTGATGTTAAATTATTCTCAACTCAACACTAATTAGATTGTTAACGTCTCATCAGTACAGTGACCCACCAGAATTGAAACTGATTAGTGACTTATTAATAACTTTATTTTAGAGGCATTGTTTAGGTATCTGTTGCGTTCTCAGCCTAAGAAGAAAATCACTTGCTCTGTCTGGTGTTTGTTTCAGGCTGGATGGCTGCCTCGACTTCTGAGTCTCAGACTGTGGAGGTCCAGCCGTGGTCAAGATGTCACCTTGCTGTGTACCAAGATCTCGAGTTATGACACTCTCTCAGTCTGGTTCAGACTGGTCAACAAATCCAAGCCCTGCTGCATCTCCTCATTGTACAAATCGGGGTGGCACGGCTTCGTTCTGTGATGGTTTTCAAAATGACAAATTTGAAATGACGGCTAATGCCTCCACCATTGTTCTCAAAGTGAAGCAAGTGGATTTATCTGACTCGGGTCTATATTTCTGTGGGTTGTACGAATCCGAACGCATGGTCATTGTTAATGCAACATATTTAAAGGTTCACGGTAAGACCACCATTTTCCTGTCTTTTGCTTTTCATGAGTACAATACTGGCTTAACGTACATCAGGAAAACATATTGACTATGATGATAATTCGTGATTTGTTTTTCTCATGTATCTCAAATGTATTCTTACAGTCTCCTCAAAACACCATATTGACAAAAAGGAAAATGATGTGTGGCCTATTTAGTCATCAAAATCGTGTTATCCTGGAAAACAATCAAAACAAAGACAAGATGAAATTTTGTCTATGTCCTATTTATAGGCAACAGCGAATTTGAAGATAAAGTGGATTTCAAATGTATAAGTAAGAGTCTCCTTCCCTCTCATAAAGTTTTCTTACACTGTGCAGGTTGATTTGTCATTTTGTTTATTTTTTAGTTTTCTGCATCAGTGTTTTACATTACTGCTCTTTATAGTAAAAATGTTGATATTTAGAAACTGTTAATTTCATTATTTTTGAAAGCATCTTGGCTTCACGGAATTTTTTTTACATGTGCCTAACAATTTTGCACATTACTGTATATCGTCAATTTATGACTGTATGATTTGTTTCAAATGTGAGCTCAAAACAAAAAGAAAGTTATATGTGACCTTTTTAGTCATAATCAAAATCATATTATCCTGGAAAAATGAAGTTTTATCTTCATCTTTTTTAAAGGCAACAGCACATTTGAGGATAAAGTGGATGTCAAATGCATAAGTAAGATTCTCCTTCCCTCTCATAAAGATTTCTTGCACTGTGGAGTTTGATTTGTCAATTGTTTTAAGGTCAAACAGCTTATCTAGACTAAGTTTGGTCCATTTGTAGCATTAACCAGGTCTAAAGCCACTAGAGGGACAGTTAAGAGTCTAATTTAAGAATCATTTTTCTAGAAGAACCTGATGGGATAACAAGCTTGACTTGTGGGATCCTGGGCGGTGTGACTCTTATCCTCATTATGATCATCGTAGGTCTGGTTCTCAAAATCAGGCAACTTCAGACAGGTACTTTTTGAGAGTGCTTATATTTTATTGCACATCCTTGTTTAAGTTGTGTTAATATGATGGAGAAATCTCAAAGTTCCTGAGACCAAAATTCATTGACAACAGAATTTTTTTTTAACAATGATAATCAATTAACTGACCGCGCTGATTCTCTGTTATTTATCTGTTAATGAAGAACTGCAGCGACAAGGAAACAAGGTGAATCCATTAAGAATTCCTTTTGATTTTGTCTGGTTTAAAAGGTGATCAAATCATTTCAAGTCATGACAAACCCAGCAATGTGAAATGTGTGTGATTGTGATACTCTTTACAGAATCTGGACTCAGGTGACCTGAACTATGCAGCGCTGAGTTTCAATCCAAAAGCGAAGAGAAGCAGGAGGCCTGCATCAGAGAAAGAGGTGGAGTTTAATGTTGTGTATGCTGCCACCAGATAGGATCATGAAGTAATTGGAAATGCAACACAGGGTTGAACTGATCCTTTGTTGTATTGTTCTCATATTTTTGCTTATGTGTATATTCTCTTTATCGTTGGAGAAATAAATACAATTTTGCAATAAAGGTCCAATGTTCATGCAAGATTTACATGTTGAGTTTTGATTCACTCTGCCTGAGGAAAGTCTTCCTCTTACTTTGCTCGCCTTAGATCTCAATCTGAAAGCAAAACATTCTGATTGATGTTTGAATAAGGAGGGGCCAATAATGACACTGATCACTGTCCAAATTCACTTATAGGGAAACTTAGATGGGGGTCTGCAGCAGGGGAGGAGCCAGTTAGGTACATATCACGTCTTTGACAGGAAGAGCTAGCACATTGTGGCATGAGAACAACTGAGGTGAAAATCATATGGCTTCTCATGTCAAACTTTGTAGGGGGTCAAAGGAAGCAGTGAATAATAATGACATTCAACAGAATTCTATTTCTGATTTTGATTATTGGATATTATAACTTCTGATATTATAGCCTATATGTGCTTGTTCTATGCTGGTATGTCAAGTGTCTGAATGAAAAATACAAAGACCCAGCAGCATGTTTTTACCCTGGTGGTGTTTGGATGCACATGTGGGCATGCAAGAAGTATTCATGCCCCTCTGTTATTTTCCACTGTGGTGACAAACAGCGCTGTCTATCTCAGCCACAGGCAAGGTCTCAAACACAGGAAGACTGGCCTTCAGCTCTCTGCATCATAACAAAGACTTGACTGTTTCCACAGGACAAGAATGAAACAGCTTGATTAAAATATTGAATTTACAAATTTTTTCCTCATAGGATGTGCAGACAATTTGTGTTGTATTTGTAGAGATCAAATCAGTTATTTGTTTAGGTCTTGACATCCATGAATTATAATTCTGGACACCTATGTATAGATATAATAGTAGACTTAATTACAGAAGCACAAAGCAGTCTTGAAACTCTAGGGTGACATGATATAGATGTTTAATGGCTACTTACATTACATTACATTACAGTCATTTAGCAGACGCTTTTATCCAAAGCGACTTACAATAAGTGCATTCAACATAGGTAGGCAAGAAAACTACTAGTCACCAGAAATCGTAAGTGCATTTCCTTCCTAAACAAGCAACTAAGAGCATAACTAGTGTTAAGGTAAGAGTGCAATAAGTTAGCAACCTACTTTATCTTAAACAAATGAGACAAATAAGAGAATCAAATAAACAAGAGCTAAGACAAATAAGTGAACCAAATAAACAAGAGCTAAGACAAATAAGTGAACCAAATAAACAAGAGCTAAGACAAATAAGTGTATCAAATGAACAAGAGCCAATAAACAAGAGCTCAGACACATAATTGACGACAAATAGGCAAGGCTAAGAGGAAGGGTCAGGGTAGTGTTTCCTGAAGAGGTGGGTTTTCAGCCTGCGGCGAAAGATGGGCAGCGACTCTGCTGTCCTGACATCAGTGGGGAGTTCATTCCACCACTGCGGGGCCAGGACAGAGAAGAGCCGTGACCGTGTAGATCGGCCGCAGGGACCTCTGAGCGACGGGGCAACCAGTCACTTCGAGGCAGCAGAGCAAAGTGGTCGGGCGGAGGTGTAAGGCTTGACCATAGCCTGGAGGTAAGAAGGAGCTGTTCCTTTCACTGCACTATAGGCTAGCACCAGGGTCTTGAACTGGATGCGAGCTGCTACAAGGAGCCAGTGTAGAGAACGGAGAAGGGTAGTTGTATGGGAGAACTTGGGGCGGTTGAACACCAGACGAGCTGCAGCTTTCTGAACAAGCTCCAGAGGTCTGATTTGGATGTGGATTTATGATGCCGGGGCACCAGCAAGGAGGGAGTTGCAGTAGTCCAGGCGGGAGATGACAAGAGCCTGGATGAGCACCTGCGCTGCCTTGTCAGTGAGGAAGGGGCGAATCCTCCTGATGTTGTAGAGGAGGAATCTGCAGGAGCGTGTCACTGATGCGATGTTTGCCGAGAACGACAGTTGGTCGTCCAGGGTCACACCCAGATTCCTTGCAGTCCGAGTTGACGTCACCAAGATTCAAGATTCAAGAACTTTATTTGTCACATACACACACGGGGTGTGCAGTGAAATGAAAAAGTGGCAATGCTCAACGGGAATGTGCAAAGGGCAACAGTACACAGTATTTACAATAAAAGAACAACACAATATTTACAGTATTACAGTAAGAGCTCTTATATAAAAAAAAAAAAACACAATATTTACAGTAAGAGCACTACAAAATTATAGTAATATGAGAAATATGAGAAATTGTATATATGTATATAAATTATGTGTAGTCATTACCTAAGTGTGTGTGTGTGTGTGTGTGTGTGTGTGTGTGTGTGTGTGTCCATAAGAGGGGCAGTGTGTGTGTCTTGGTGGGGGCCCTGGTGAGGTCGGAGTTCACAGTCCTGATGGCCTGAGGAAAGAAACTCCGTCTCAGTCTCTCTGTTTTGGCAGCGTGACTACGGAGGCGCTTGCCTGACCGCAGCAGCTGAAACAGTCCGTTGTTAGGGTGGTGAGGATCCTTCATGATCCTGCAGGCTCTGGTTCTGCACCTCCTGGTGTACAAGTCCTGCAGGGTGGGGAGTGTAATTCCAATAGTGCGCTCGGCCGAACGCACTACTCTCTGCAGAGCCTTCCTGTCCTGAGCGGAGCTGTTGCCAAACCAGGCAGTGATGCTTCCTGTCAGGATGCTCTCTACAGCTCCAGAGTAGAAGGACTGAAGGATCCTCCGGGAGACTTTGAATTTCCTCAGCTGCCTGAGGTGGTAAAGGCGCTGCCTCGCCTTTCTCACCAGAGTGTCAGTGTGTGTGGACCATGTCAGATCTTCGGTGATGTTGACTCCCAGGTATTTATACCTGCTCACCCTCTCCACAGTAGTCCCATTAATCCCCAGTGGTGAGTACGTCCTCTGTTGTTGTGTCCTCCTAAAGTCCACAATCAGCTCCTTAGTTTTGGTGACATTCAGGAGGAGGCTGTTGTCCTGGCACCAGAGTGACAGATCAGCAACTTCCTCCAGGTAGGCCTTCTCGTCGTTGTTGGAGATCAGGCCCACCACCACTGTGTCATCCGCAAACTTAATGATGGTGTTGGAGCTGAACCTGGCCACACAGTCATGTGTGTACAGGGAGTACAGTAGGGGGCTGAGGACGCAACCCTGGGGGGATCCTGTGTTCAGGGTGAGGGGGTTGGAGGTGTGTCTACCCACCCTGACCACCTGGGGCCTGGCGGTCAGGAAGTCCAGGATCCAGGCACACAGGGGGGTGTTCAGTCCCAGCTCCATCAACTTGCCAGCCAGTCTGGTGGGGACTATGGTATTGAAAGCTGAACTATAGTCAATGAACAGCAGTCTCACATAGTCCCCCCTTCCGGCTGTCCAGATGAGAGAGTGTGGTGTGCAGTACCTGGGAGACAGCATCATCCGTGGATCTGTTGGGACGATAAGCAAACTGCAGCGGGTCCATGGAGCAAGGGAGGAAGGCGCAGATGTAGTCCTTTATCAGCCTCTCCAAGCATTTCATGACCACCGAGGTGAGGGCCACCGGTCGATAATCATTTAGGCATGCTGGAGAAGCATTCTTGGGCACAGGGACAATAGTGGATCTCTTGAAGCAGGCGGGGACCACAGACTCAGCCAGGGAGATGTTGAATATAGTGGTGAACACTGGAGCTAGCTGATTAGCACAGGTCTTCAGTACTCGTCCAGATATGCCATCTGGACCAGCAGCTTTCCTGGTGTTCACCCTCATCAGAGCCCTCCTCACACTGTGCTCGGTCACAGAGAGTGTGTGTTCATCCCCAGCGGTAGAACTCACTCCGGTTGCGCTAACGGTGATGTTGTTAGCCGGCGAGCTAGCGCTGTTGTTGCTAGCCTCAAACCGTGCATAGAATGAGTTCAGGTCCTCCGCTAGGGATGCGTCGGCACTCACAATTGCGGGGGGTCTGCCCTGGTAGTCCGTTATAGTCCGTAGCCCCTGCCATAGGCGTCTGGTGTCGCGCTGCTCCATCTGCGACTCCACTCTGTCCCTATACCTCCTCTTGGCCTCCTTCACCGCCCTTCTCAGTCCATAGGACGCTGCCTTGTGCTCGTCCATGTTGCCGGATACAAGACCGGAGTTATAGGCAGCAGTGCGGGCGTTCAAAGCGTCGCGGATGGATTTATCAACCCACGGTTTTTGGTTAGGAAAGGACCTAACTTTCACCGTAGGGACGATGGTGTCCACTAGCACTGGTGATGGCCAGGTCTTGATGCGGACAGCCCTTCCCCGGGAGGAACACCAGCTCAGTCTTGTCCAGGTTGAGCTTCAGGTGGTGCATCGACATCCACTCCGAGATGTCTGCCAGACATGCAGCAATGCGTGCCTCCACTTGTGTGTCAAAGGGGGGAAATGACAGGATCAGCTGGGTGTCATCTGCATAGCAGTGGTAGGAAAAGTCGTGTGAATGGATAACAGAACCAAGAGATGTTGTGTAGAGGGAAAAGAGGAGAGGACCTAGAACCGAGTCTTGCGGAACCCCAGTAGTGAGCCTGCGTGGTTCTGACACTTGAATGACAAAATTAATATCAACTTTCAATTTCAATGATAGAAAACAATTTATTTCTCTTTCTCAATGTATTTCTGTTGGCTACTACAATATAAATGCACTGGAGCTTTGAAATGATTTTCAGTACTTTTGCCATAAATGTCTTCCATATTACTAATTGTAAAGAGAGCAGGAAGGGTGTCTATGTGTTTTTATGTCCTGAATCAATTCAATTCATTATCTACAGACTACATTAACTACAACATGTTTTCTCAATCACATAACATCTTCACTAAACCATACAACACAACACTACCCCAGAACTATGTATGCATCATGTACCAAAACAGATGCTGAATAATCTTTCATATTGTACACCCATCCATATTGCACCCAGTTGCATATGAATGGGTAGTGATGCACAGTGTCAGATGACATAGATAACCCTTTAACACAAACAACCTGTGGGCACAAAACTCATTGATTATCTCAGCTAAATTATTTTTAGAGCAGCCTCAAGCTGGAAAGATAGTCTGTTACTCAGACTATTATAACTTCTGATATTATAGCCTATATGTGCTTGTTCTATGTCAAGTGTCTGAATGAAAAACACAAAGATCCAGCAGCATTGTCTACCCTGGTGGTGTTTGGATGCACATGTGGGCATGCAACAAATGTTCATGCCCCTCTGTTATTTTCCACTGTGGTGACAAACAGCGCTGTCTATTTCAGCCACAGGCAAGATCTCAAACACTAGTGATGGCCGATTCGCGAACAAATCGTTCAAAAGAATCGAATCAGTTAAGTGAGTGAGTTAATTCGACTCGCACACGCAATTGAATTGATTCAGCAGCGGTTATAGCAGTGCCAGAAAAAAATAATTTATTAAAAAATCTATAATCTAATAATCTAATCAAACAACATCATGAACATGACAAAAACTGTTGTCAATGTATATAGAATGTAATACATTGCTACATTATTACATTGGCCTTTTTCACAATCCAGTATGGCTCCTTGATCCGGCGGGTACGTGGAAGTAGTCTCTCTCGTTCATCAGACGTGAACCGCTCGGACATCTCGGACATCTGCTCTCTCGGCTCGCGAGATGTCTGATGTCCGAGAAGTCTGATAGAGACTGAACGATTCGCGAATATGATTTGCCATATCTGCAGGAGCCCAAGACAATAGAATTTCCTCATGTTTTGCTTAAGTCTATTTCTTTTGCCCACCATGGACAACATTTCTTCCTGGTCTTCCTTTCGAGGAAGATTCCCTATGAGAATCTTTACCTTTGTAATAGACAGTATTTTGAAGAAAAATGTTAGTAAGGAAGTGATCAGGACAGAAGCAATTAAGAATGTGGACGGAATAGAAAAAACTTCATTAGAGATTAACAGAACTCTATGTGGCAATTTAAGGTTTGGTCTCAAATTGCAGCTGGCACTGACATAAGATCCTATTGTCAGATTTAAACATTGAATTTCCTATGACAGCTCTGAACTGTCCAATTGTTTCTAAAGCCAAGGTTGACAAAAGTTAGGGTTAGCTTCCTTGCTGTTCAGAAGATGAGACTTCCTTTTAAAGAGACTGTAATATATTGTTTGTACATTTCTGGACGTTTGTTAGAACATGAGACAGAATTAAAAAATAACATGGACTGAAGAATAACTTTATTCTGGACTATAAACTTAATTAAACATAATTCACTACTTCAGGCTATGATTTTTCATTAACACTTCATTACATTAACACCCCGCCTCCTTGCATGAAACTCCTTCAGTGGAGCTCAGTTACATTAAACAGCATTGCTGTAATTCAGAGTCATACGCACAATGAGCTGTAACTTGATAGCAGCTTTACTTTTCTGCAACCTGAGTAAGTATTGATGTTAAATTATGATCAACTCAACATTAACTAGATTGTTAACGTCTCATCAGTACAGTGACCCACCAGAATTGAAACGTATTTATAACTTTTTTTATAACTTTATTTTAGAGTCATTGTTTAGGTTCCTGTTGCGTTCTCAGCCTAAGAAGAAAATCACTTGCTCTGTCTGGTGTTTGTTTCAGGCTGGATGGCTGCCTCGAATTCTGAGTATCAGACTGTGGAGGTCCAGCCTGGTCAAGATGTCACCTTGCTGTGTACCAAGATCTCCAGTTATTACATTACCTCCGTCTGGTTCCGACTGGTCAACAAATCCAAGCCCTGCTGCATCTCCTCATTGTTCAAATCTGGTGGCAATACTTCGTTCTGTGATGGTTTTCAAAATGGCAAATTTGAAATGACGGCTAATGCCTCCATTTTTCTCAAACTCAAGCAAGTGGATTTATCTGACTCGGGTCTATATTTCTGTGGGTTGTACGAACCCGGAGGCATGGTCATTGTTAATGCAACATATTTAAAGGTTCAAGGTAAGACCATAATTTTCTGTGTTTTGGTTCTCATGAGTATAATACTGGCTCAATGTATATCAAGACAACAAATCGACTGATGATAATTTGTGACTTGTTTGTCTCATGATTCTTGTTTCTCAAATGTATTCTCAGTCACCTCAAAACACCATGTAGACAAATGGAAAGTGATGTGTGGCCTATTTAGTTATGATTAAAATCATATCCTGGAAAACAGTGAAAACAAAGTCATAATGAAGTTTTATTTTTATCTTTTTTAAAGGCAACAGCACAATTGAAGATAAAGTGGATGTCAAATGCATAAGTAAGACTCATTTTTAGCATTAACCAGGTCTAAAGTCACTAGAGGGAGAGTTAAGAGTAATGTAAGAATCATTTTTGCAGACGAAACTGATGGGATAACAAGCTTGACTTATGGGATCCTGGGCGGTGTGACTCTTATCCTCGTTATGATCATCGTAGGTCTGGTTCTCAAAATCAGGCAACTTCAGACAGGTACTTTTTGAGAGCTCTTATATTTTGTTGCACACCCTCTTTTAAGTTGCGTTAATATGATGGACAAATCAAAAAGTTCCTGAGACCAAAATTCATTGACAGCACCAATATTTTTTGACAATGATAATCAATTAACTGACCGCATTGATTCTCTGTTATTTAGCTGTTACTGAAGAACTGCAGCAACAAGGAAACAAGGTGAACCCATTAAGAATTCCTTTTGATGTTGTCTGGTTTAAAAGGTGATCAAATCATGATAATTCAATTTATGTGTTTGTTTCTCTGACAAATCCAGCAATGTGTGATACTCTTCACAGAATCTGGACTCAGGTGACCTGAACTATGCAGCGCTGAGTTTCAATCCAAAAGTGAAGAGAAGCAGGAGGCCTGCATCAGAGAAAGAGGAGTTTAATGTTGTGTATGCTGCCACCAGATAAGATCATGAAGTAATTGGAAATGCAACACAGGGTTGAACTGATCCTTTGTTGTATTGTTCTCATATTTTTGCTTATGTGTATATTCTCTTCATCACTGGGAAAATAAATCAAATTTTGCAATAAAAGGTCCAATGTTCATGCAAGATTTACATGTTGAGTTTTTATTCTCTCTCCTTCTCGTC
>JAXDDX010000798.1:0-22153 GCA_034670405.1 Hoplostethus atlanticus
AAATGTTCAGTGTTCCTCCGCACGTCAGCAACCCAGTTTGGGGGGGTGGAGCTAATACTGTTCTGAGTGCTTCGCACGGGTTTCCATTCACATGTGTTTCCTTTTGTGGCGATCCTCTACTGAGCCACCCAAACAGTACAACTACGGTGTGGGGTGGAGAGACTGGGAGGAGTAGTGGGAGGACATGGGAGGAGTAGTGGGACGACACTGGGAGGAGTAGTGGACGACACTGGGAGGAGTAGTGGGACGAACTGGGAGAGTAGTGGGAGGGACACACTGGGAGGAGTAGTGGGAGGACACTGGGAGGAGTAGTGGGAGGACACTAGGAGGAGTAGTGGGGGACGACACTGGGAGGAGTAGTGGAGGGACACTGGGAGGAGTAGTGGGAGGAACTGGAGGAGTATGGGACGACACTGGGAGGAGTAGTGGGAGGACACTGGGAGGAGTAGTGGGAGGAACTGGGAGGAGTAGTGGGACAACACTGGGAGGAGTAGTGGGAGGACACTAGGAGGAGTAGTGGGACGACACTGGGAGCAGTAGTGGGAGGAGACTGGGAGGAGTAGTGGGACGACACTGGGAGTCATGGAGACATGGAGGATAGGGAGAAGACTGGGAGGAGTAGTGGGAGGACACTGGGAGGAGTAGTGGGACGACACTGGGAGGAGTAGTGGGAGGACACTGGGAGGAGTAGTGGGAGGAACTAGGAGGAGTAGTGGGAACATGGGAGCAGTAGTGGAGAAATGGAGAGTGTGGAGAAGACTGGGAGGAGTAGTGGGACGACACTGGGGAGTAGTGGGAGAAGACTGGGAGGAGTATGGGAGGGACACTGGGAGGAGTATGGGATAACTGGGAGGAGTATGGGACGACACTGGTAGGAGTAATGGGAGAAGACTGGGAGGAGTAGTGGGACGACACTGGGACCAGGAGGCTTCCCAGCTGCCTAAAGAATATCACCACAACTACTGCAGAGAACAGATTTGGATTTGGATCTGGATTTGACCCAATGACCCTCAGAACAAACACAGGTTGCTCCAGTGTTTAAAATAGGGACTTTTGAAGATAATAAAGCATACAAACAAGAGCAGTACGAGCAGTGCAACCTTCACTAGAACCAAAACTGGGGCAAAACCAGCCCCAAAATATGGAACCAAAAAAAATGACCCCCTAAACCCCCCCGCTGCAAAGCAACACGGAGGAAACGCTGCCAATCTCTGGCAAGCTACCCCAAACATCTGTCATAGGATAGGACTGTAGAAACCAGAGAGCCATGTATGGGCTCTTCAGCTCTTAAATGGCCTTGATGGTCCAGGAAAGCAGTTACACATATCACCGCCGCTGGGTGAAAACAAACAGGTAACTGCAACCTCGGCATTTTTTCCCCCTTCTTACCTGAAGTGAAAGTTAACAAGGTCATTGATGTGTTTGAGTGATTTCCCAAGTCAGGCTTGATGGAGAGGAGAGGACGTTCACAGACGCCACATGGTTTTGGATGGACTACATGATTTAATCCAGGGGTGTCGAACCATTTGCCATGGAGGGCCATGTGTATGCAGGTTTTCATTCCAACCAAGACTACACCAGGTGATTTCACTGATTAGTGCCTCCTCTCTGGTTGAGGGTTTGACACCCCTGATTTAATCGAAGCTACAGTGCCAGGATTGTTTTGTTTAAAATGAGTGTGCTTTGAGCGATGACTCAGGAGTGTGTGTGTGTGTGTGTGTGTGTGTGTATATATATAGTGAGTTCCAGTGGCGGCTGGTGGGGAGGGCAAATTGGGGAGGACAGGAGGAAAACCAACCCACGGCGTCATGTTATTTTACACTAGTTGGCTAATTATCTCTACTTTCTTATGTTCAAGTTATGTTATGTTCTTATGTTCAAATGTAGCAATAATCCAACTAGCAACCTAATAATAACCTAACAATCAGGGTTAAATTGGGATTTGGCAGGTGGGGGAACCCTAAGATCCGGTGTAGCGGTGCAGTGGGGAAAAATGACTCACCTCATAATAATTATTGTTTATTTATTATTTATTTAAGACATTTCCACAACTATATATAAGGTGCTCCACTGTAAATATTTAATTGCAAAGTATTTGTGACAAATAACAATATATACAGCTCAATTGCTTCACGTTGTGTCAAACACATAACAAAATATATACAGGCACAGAAGAATAGAAATGAGGCTTTTCTGTTGCTTCTGCCCTAGCTGGCTGCTGTGGGAGAGCCACGTCCGCTTCCTGATTGGGTCTTATCAGTCAGACGTATCCTTCCCTGGCGATGGATAGTGCTCCTGGTACCGCGGTAATATGTCGCTGTATTTGCTTTGCGACGATCATTTGTTACTGTCGGTAACAGTTCCACTTCGTCGTCCGTCCAAACAAAGACACCTCTGCTCTTACTTTTCGCCATTGCTGTTCTTCATAACGGCATTTTCTGCAACTAAGCAGAGCAGACAATCTGCTTCCTCTTTACACCGGCAGGCGCATGCCCACTGTAGGTGAATGGTAACGTGTATCGTTTTTGGGCGAAATTATTTCTGAAACGGTGCAATAACGCTTGTGTGGACCGAGATCGTTTAGTTTCAAAGCAGTATGAAATAAGATTTATTTACTTATTAATCGAAGGTGCCGGAACGCCGTTCGGGATCATTCCGGCCACTTTAACCTCTAATATATAACTTACAATTCATATTATCTTATTACAATTAGGAGAGAACTGACATGAATTGAATATCATTGGACAACGGATGTCAATATTGTATTCTGGTGTTGATTGTAAGGAGCGTCTCCCTTGGGCATCATTTTACGGTTTTGACATACAATTAATGAAAGAAAAAAGGAGTAAATTAATGATGTAAAGACCCGGCCCTCCTCTCCCCCCCACCCCACCCCATTCACAGACGCCCTTTTCCCCCTTTGCCCCCCTGCCGGTGTCGCTGTGAAGCTTTTTTTACAGTTTTTTCAGAAAATGATTTTTTAAAAGAAGAAAAAATTTTTTATAAATGAACTGAAATTTGGTGCGTTCAGATTTGACTTGCCAATTTGGAAATCGAAAAATAAAAAAGTACTTTATATACAATTACACCCACCAAACTAAAACAGAAATAAAATGGTTAGAGGACACCAGGGCAAGCTTACCCCCGAATGTTTTCCGTTTGTATTGGCCGTACCCAAACTATTCAAAAACCTGTCATTTTCGTTTTTTCTTCGCTTTTCGAAAAGGTACATCCCTGGGCCAGATTAAAGATCTTTTAGTTTTTTTTTTGGAGTGTTTTAAATTTCGGATTCATTAGATACACAAAGCAGAAATTATTTCACCAAATAACTTTTGAATGGGATTCCCCTGTTTTTCCCCACAGTTTCACAAAAATAACCAGGGCGTGCGGGTAAGTAGGTGCCCCGACGCCCCTTTTTCCCGGGGACAGCCCCCCTTTTTTTGGTCCCTGCCCCCGGCTGGAGCTTCCCCGAAATGCCCCCCTTTTTAACTGGGGTTTTAAAAACAGACCGCAAAGTGAAATAATATTTTACGTGGCAAGAAAGACCGGGCAGCAGAGCCTACCGGTTGACGTCTCAATCGCGTTGTGCTTGTTTTGGCCAACAGAGGGGGCTGCTCGCTAGAGCTATATATATATATATATATATATATATATCACTCTTCTTCTACTAACTATCCCCAAACGTCGTTTCAAGTCAGGTAAGTTACAATCGTTTGAGATACTAGCTAGTGATGTTATAATGTCAAAATGTATTATATAGCTAGATAATAGGGTTGAGCCGAATACTCGGATGAAACGAGTATCCGGTACGGATAATGTACTTTTTACGAGCACGAGTATCATCCGAGTAAAATTTGTCAATATCTGTACTCGTGATGAAGGAAAATCCTCAATGGGTAGCTGTGTCCACATCGTTCCGCGATAGGCAGCCACACACGGAGCTGCTCTACTACACAGAGCCTATACATAGTTCACTGCTGCTGCCGCGCCACACAACACAATCTGTCCATCGTCACAGCCACTCTGTCCACAGGGATTAACAGCTCGCGACTCTCACTGCTTCTACACCGGTTAGGTTTTCTTCCATCGGCTCGCTCCTACCTCGGTTTGTAAAATATCTAAAGTCAGCCGAGTTACTTGGAGAACTTGGCTCGTACCGGACGCGGTGCTTTTGACAATAATACAGTCGCGAGGCTGAATGCATAATTTCCATGTTTGATCGCCAACACGGGCTGTTTGCATAAATCACCCAGGTTCGCACCGTCAGTTCATTTAAAAAAATAAAATAAAACCAGAGTAACGATCTAGGCTGCAAATAAATAACAGGCTGAATCTTGCATTGTGTCTCTCTCACTCACTCACGCACACACACACACGCACACCACATAATTAACATTGTGTTTTTACTTTGTGTAGAAATAAAAAATACCGCCCCCCCAAAACAATAGTGCTAAAAGAAAAGTAGTAGAAAAGCCCTGTGATCACACACACAAACATCACACTGTTTCAGGCTGCAACAAGTTATTTTGAGTATGAAAACTCTAGTTCATGCATTTGACTTCATGTGTTGTGTTCATTGATTGAAGTTTATTCATTCAAGTTTATAAAAAACTTTTCATGGATAACATTAGCGTGATGTTTTCTGTTAGAGAGTGGAGAGGAGGGAGAGGAGGAAGACTGGATAAGAAGAAGAGTGAAGGAGATAGAGGAGGAAAGGTAAAGATATGATTACAGAGCCTGCCAATTTATTATTCCAAACAATGTTTTGAGATAAAATACAAAAAGCAATGGGAATCTGTTAAGCAAAGTATTTTATCTGATAGTGTACTATTTATTATTAAAGATTGGAGAGGAAGGAGAAGAGAGTGACAAGGAAAAATAAGGGAGTAAAGAGAGTGACGGTGAAAAGGTAAAGAGAAGGAAATATACAGATTAGGTTGGTATAAGTATATTATGAAGTCACCAATCGCATCATCATCTTATTTCTTTATTATGTTTATATATATATATAGTAGTATAGTGCTTGTTAGTGTCTGTCATAGTGTGTCTGTTACAGTGTGTCAGTCTAGTAGTGTTGCTTGTCTGTCTTCTCTGTCTTGTACGTATACCTAATTAAATACATTGTATTGAACCATTGTAGTTGGACCATTTTCTTTATTGTGTGTTCCATAGCTTCACTCACCATGGTACTGTAAACTATGATTTTCTGACACGGTTTACAAAGTTACTTTGTAAAAGTTAGTACCCAATTTTATCAGTCGGCCTGCACCATAGTTTATTACAGTACAACAGTGGTCAAAATACATGAAACCGGAATTGTCCCCCTTTTTTATTTCATAGATAATAACATTGCATATTTTAATGATATATTGACCGCCGAACTGGAAATGTCCCCGGTTTTCATTTCAGAATTCTGGTCACCTTAGCGTAAGCGAGCAGTCAGCAACCGAGATTCTGTTGAATAAAAGTGCTGCTTGGTGAATTATCGATATGCCGAATTTACCAGAAGAAACTAACGATTCGTAAAAGGTCTTAAGTTGTATTCTACCACGTATGTAAACTATTTTGCAAGACAACTTCATCGGGACATCATCAGGGACGCCAAGCTGGTAATGACAACAAGAGAAGCTAATATGTTGTTATCCCCTTGTGTGGTGTTTTCTCTAACTTAAGTTTATTTTTTTTGTTTTTTTAAATAAAATGTTTAATGAATTGTAACACACTAGAACAAAAAAAATTTTTAGTTTGAGGAAATAAAACTAAGTGTTCCAATTAATTGAGTGTATAACTTAGGAGGGGGCCCCTCCTGCCGGGTTCTTTTTATTGCATCTTTGGTTTTTTCCAACACCGCTAAAAAACGGGCCCCTTTTAATAGTTCCCTTCAAATAATAAAATAACAATAAAATAATACATTTCCTGTAGTAATAGTGGACTTATTTACAAAATTTTATATTTATAGTAATCAGTAAATTTTAAATAATAATGATCAAATAAAAATAAACAAAACAAATAAACAAAATACAAATAGGTATATTACAAAGCACAATAATATTTTAATATTAAATTATCCAAAGGTTTATTTTAAGGTAAAAATTTAACTGGTTTTGTGCACATTTTCTCTTTTTAAAATCGCCCCCTGAAACAAAAAGTATTCAGTATGATTGTTTTTCTAAAAAAAAAATGCAGCCCCAAATTCACATACGTTGTACGGGGCTTCATTTTGTTTTTATTTCCGCCCAAAAGCACCCCTATGTGTTAAAAGTTTAGTAAAAATTCACAACTCAAAGTCAGAGTTACAAGGGCACATGAAGGCGCATTCGTTTTTTTACATTGCCTCTCAACTTGATGAGAGAGTAAGGGTTTTGAGTTATAAAAAAACCCCAATTTATGGGGTTGCATACCCCTAAACTTAACGTAAATATGGTGTGTAAAAAAAAAAAAAAGAAAAAACCCCCTTGTGTTTAAAAAAAAACCTCTAGGTGGGAAAGGTCTTAACAAGTAAGTTTAAATTTTCCCAAACAAGGGCAGGGTTTTAGAAAAAAACGGGAAAAAGCAGGACAGCCATAATAAATCATTAAAAATTTTCCTTGGCGCTTTACCAATGCCCTGTTAGAGTTTTTTTAGGGATAAAAACCCTCTGTTTCAATTGATATATTATCCTTGTGAAGATTTGTACTGGCGGGCCCAAAAATGAGAGGGCTAACGGGTATGCGTTTCCCGGGGATCAAATGTTTCCCCAAGAGCTATCCCCCCTCTTTCGGGATGCTTTTGGGGGAAAAATGATGAAAGGAAAATGAGAAAAAGACAAAAAAATGGGTTTTCCCTTCCCAAGGAGTTTTAAAACACTGAGCATTTTTTTTTAAAATTAAAGGTCTCTGCGGGTTTCCATGGAGGGTGTTCGTTGTGATGTTCCCGGGGGGGCCCAGGAGTTAAACCGGGGGACCTCTTGCCCTCTTGCGTAAAATTTTTCCCAGACATACACCCTCTTTTGTGTTTTTATCTTGTTTTGTTTTTATTGCTGAATGTCTTTGCCCATTGGGGGATGTTTTTTAAGCTACATAACCTTGATTTGGTCTAAAGGCAGGAGGTGAGAGAGTATGATAGGGTTTTACGTTACTATTTTGTGGGGGCTGCTTTAGAAAATGGACGTTGAGTCTTTGTTCTGAGTTTGAACCCCGGGTAAAATTTTGGATCAACAAAATTTTACCGTATACCGGTTATTTTTAATATAAATATTTTTGCAAAAATACACTAAGCATTTTTTTCCCCTTGTGCAAATTGGAAAATGAAAATGAAATAAAATGCGTTTTCTTTTTCAGGGACTGGTTTGCAATTCACTGAAAATATTAAAATGTAAAAGAAAAAAAACATTTGACCGCATGTCCCCTTTTGTGGTGAACAACTTCAAGGTTAATTCAAATGTGAAAGGGAAACAGCCCCCCCTTTTGAAGTTAACATTTAAAAATTAATATATGCTTCCATTTTTGATGGCGAGAAGTCGCCCCTCTATATCTGTGCTTTTGGAAAGGAAACATACTTTACAACTACATTGATAAAAGTCAAATAAAAGTGAATATATACTACTGCTAAAACACAAACTGAAAACAGTGAATTTTTTTTTTGAGCGATGGCTTTATTTAGTGAAAGACAGAGAAAGCCCCGGACGGGTCGCCAACCCCATCACAGGCCACACAATCGACTGTAAATATTTCAGGGCAATTTGAGTCTAACCCACTGCCCTCATGTTTTTGGAGGGGGAAAAACCCGGAGGAGGGGGAAACCCACCCAACACGGGGAAAACCTTGGACTCCACACAGGAGGAACCTTTCCCCTTCTTGCTGGAGGCCACATGTAACCACTGGCCCCGGTCCCCCAAGGGGATAGAAGGTTTCTGCTAGCGAAACACCGAACTTGATGAGGCTTTTACACTCGGAAAATATTCCCCACCGTTAAATCGAAGTCAAAAACAGCTGAATTTGAAATATATTTGTCAGATGTACCCTTATTTTTGAAATAGAATTTCGTCTTGAAGTGGGATTAAAATCATTTGGGCATAAAATTTTGTAAAATTTACGTGCAGATTTGAGATCCCAGACCCATCTGAGAATTCAGTGGCAGATTCAATTTTTGTTCTGCCAATGCAAGTTTTAAAGTGCGGCTGCTACCAATTATTTAATTTTCACTTTTACATTTTAAATGTTTTTCTGTTTAATCACGGGGGGGGTGAAATATTTTCTGAAGTCGTTTTTAGGTTTTGGGGCGAAAAACCCCATAGGGACTTCACTCCACATCTTGGGCTTTGGTCGAAAGCGCAGAATTCCTCACCACCTTCTTTGCTTGTCTGGGGCTTGCTGACCTTAAAAATCGAAAGAGGAAAAGGGACTTTTTGGAATCAACTCAGTGTGGGGGGCTTGAAAAATTCAGACAAAAGTGGGGGTAATGTCCTACCAGATGTGGAGGGGGACCGGGTCATTGTTAAGGAGGGTGCGGGGCGGCTCAGGGGACCGAAGGGGGTGGCCACAGTGGCAGAGTCCAAAATGGGGTTGTTGTTGGGCTCCAACCTTGAGGAGACCATTGTAAGAAAAGAATCACTTTCTTTCCCGGGTTTGAGTCAATTTTTCATTTTTCATTCAAGATTCTTCCCTTTGGTGTCCAGTGGGAGCCCCCTCAGTTATCACAGCCAGGTTTTTTATTGGGGAGTCCAAACCCCGTGGGGCTACAACAACAACCCAAACACACAACAAAACCCATTTTAAAGTTAAGTTTCAAAGAGCATATTTGTTTTCCCCTTTGTTTTTGATTCTTTTTGGAGAGCCCAATAGTGCTCAAAGTAAAAGTCTGCCCAATATTGGTGATCAAAAACTGCACTTTAGCGATAATCCCTTTTGTCATCAAATCTTGCGATTTAAACATATGGAGCCAAGCCCCCTGTCTGCTCACATTATGCCTAATGGACCATTTCCCCTCCTTCCACCCTCACTAGGGGGAAGGGGACCCAGAGGAAAAATTTTTAAAATTGGGGGGCAGTTCCTGCCCGTTCGGGTTCCCCCATAGTTTGGGGGGTGTTGGTTGGGTAACCAAGATGGCACCGGGGCTGGCTTCGTGGATGTTCCCTAGCGGGGTAAATGGGGGACACTCAGTTAAAAATATGATCTCAGATTTTGTGGTAGTGATGAATAGGTAATATTTTCTGGTGTAGTTTGGGTTTTTCCTAAAAAAAAACCCAATAGAACCCAGGTCCACTCCCCGGGGACCTTGGCCGCACCGCAGCGCAAAACCCTTTCCCTCAACCAGGAAAAAACTTTGATCCCTTCTTCTTCTTCTTCTTCGCTTGCACCTCAAAAACCCCGAAGAGGACTAAATGAAAGTGACCTGAGGGAATCAACTCGTGTGGAAGGGTTGACAATTTAGAACAAGTGGGGGTGAATGTCTTTCCAAATTGGGGTGAGCAGCATTTGTGTCAACCAGGTTTTTGTTTTCTAACAGCCCGGTTTACGCAATGGCGGGTCAGCAACAAGCTCTCAGGGGGAAATGAAAGGGGGGGCCACAAAGCAGAGTCCACATGGGGTGCTCAGGGGAAACCCAAGGGTGGCCCAAAAGAGAACCCAGCGGGGCGCCAGGGGAACCGAAGGGTGGCCACAACAGCAGAGGGCCCCGTGGGGCTCCCAGGGGGAATGAAGGGGGGGCCAAACAGCAGAGTCCCCAGCGGGGCTGCTAGGGAACCGGGAAAAGGGGTGGCCAAACAGCAGATCCCCAGGGGGCTTTGCGCTGGAGCTCAACCGGAGGAGACATTAACATTAACAAAAATCACATTCTTCCCCGGTTGAGTGAATTTTCAACTGTACATTTTTGCTAATATATAAATTTACCCTGAGCAAGCATGATTCCTACCCCTGAGGGGTAGCGATGGGGCCCCCAGGTGTCACAGGGCTGTGCCCCGTTATAGATGGATGGGGGCTGGGGTCCCGAAAGCCTGGGGCGAATCTCTCGTTGGAGGCCATGTTTGGCATTTTTGGGAAACCCGATGAAAATTCCCCTGCGGGTGAATGGGGCAAGCATTAAATATATGTAGTTCACATTTGTTGTACAGGTAATTCGGTCCCCCCAAAAGGGGAAACTCACAGTTTTGCTCATAGCCCGGAAGCAAAATTCCCATGGGACAAGATGCCAATCATCAATCAGATATCGTTGATGAATCATTCACCCACAGCGCCACCCCGTTGATAACCATGTGCAAAGCACAAAATAAGGACTCAGCCACACTCCAAACCACACATTACTGAGAGCTGTGGTGGAGCCGCTGGCAGGCGTTTATTGCGAGAATGGATGTGCAGGATTTCACTTGGTGTTCCCTTCACTGGGGTCCCCTTGAGCATTCGTTTCGGAGGTCAACAAAAAGCCCCCTATCACGACCTTAGCCCCGTCCCCTTTTTCAGGGTTTAATAAAATTACCAAAATGAAAAAGTCCCAAAAGGGGAAAACATGGAAACATTTTGACTCCTCAAGCTACCACCTACGGAATATCTGTCGTCATCCCGAGTCTGATGAGTAGCCTCTTGTCGTGGGCAAGTCGTTATATCCCCTTTTGGGGTTTTAAAAGAAGGTAACGTGTATTTGAAAATCTTATCACTTTAGATTAATTATGATTTATATGACAAAAAATTTTTCAAGAAAAAGTTTAAGAGAAAATTTTATTGGTCAATAAAGGGTGTTGTGGTACCCTAGTCCAGCCTCCCGCCTCCCGAAGAGAAAAACCTCTGTTTTCCCCGATTCAGGGGTGGTCCCCTTTGGGTGACCCCGGAGGTCGATGATGAATCGATTGGGGGAAAACAAGGATACACTCTAGATATCGGGCTCCCCTATGGGTTTTTTTTTTCTTGCTGCGTGATATCATCTGCTGGTTTAGAGTAGCTAGCATAATAAATTTGGGTTTTGTGTAGAAAGGGACAAGTCCATTTTTAGTAAGGTATGACCCCGCCCCGTTATGTTCCCCCGGGGAAAATTTTTACGATGAACAAGTCGAAAACAGCAGCCCCGCGACCACATGCCCCGGCCCAAAAAAACGGGGGCCCCCCAAAAAGGGTTTTTGGAGACCCGAGTTGGGAAAAAACAGCAGCACAACCAAAACGAAAAATTTTCGTGCTTTGGGAAAAAATAAAACAACTGGGAAAAAGGTAAAATGAAACAAGGAGGGTCAAGGGAATGCACAAAGCTGAACTTATGTACCCTGAATTCAAAATTTGTCCCCTCACCGTTGGACCGGAAAAAAACCCCGCATGTATTTACAGTAAAGTAGAAATGAAAACCCCCTAGTAGATTCACCTGTATTTAAGGGGCGAGTATGAGCCTTGCTCGGTTAGTCCCTTGAAGGGCAAGCCCAAAATCTATCAGCTTTACCCCCCAAGGGCCTTTTCAGACACCCCACCATATGTGCTCTCTTCAATCTGCGTGGAACCCGAGCTCTTCAGGCCTTGAATGTGTGGCCATTTCGGGGGCAAAAAATGGTATAGAATATAGGATGAACTACAGTGGAACATTGTGGCTTTGAATTTTTTCCCGTCTGATGGCGTCTGTACCTGTTGGATATGGACCATGAGTTATGGGAGAGGGTTTAATTCCTCTGCTTCATTTACCCCAAAAGGGGATTCCAACATTCAAACACCAGACAAGTTTGACAGTTCCTTGACGTCCTCATAGAAATTCCGAGTGGTTAACCCCCCATCCCGACATTGAGATGCTTTAAAAAGACAACTAGGGGTACATGACAAGTTTAATGGTGTGTTTCAAAGGTAGTTACTTATAAAGAAAAATTTACCCAAAAGAGCAGATGTAACATAATTTTTCATGAAGTAAAGTCACCCCCCTCCCTTTTGGCCCCAAAGGTTAATTGTTACACTTTGGTATTTATGGGCCCGAATCTCTCCGGTCCTTTTTAAATTGGGATACAATACCCAAAAATGCCCCTGTCCGAGGTATTCCGTTCTTTAAAATTATGACTTCCGGGGGGGACAGAGCCCGGGGGGAAGCTTGCCCTGTTTGTAGGAGGAAAACTGAAAGGAAAAGGGGACATGGAGAGAATAGAAGGGAAAAAATTTTCAATTTTAAAATCCAATTAACACAACAGTTAATCTCAATGTTTTAAATTGTCATTTAACATTTACGTATTCCCATTGGTGTTGTTAAAAACAAATTGGAAAAGATTTTGCACTTTTATTCCTAACATATTAAAATACTTTTCCCAAAAATTTTCCCGCAATAGAAAGGGTGAACACTAGAGACGATTAACACTTAATGAAGGGATGTTGTGTGAACACGTACATTACAGAAACGGACTTTTAGTTGTCAAATCATTTTTCTGACCTTTCCTCAAGTCGGGTTTTTAAGAGAGAATATACTTGTCTAAAACGCCAAGCAAAACAAAGGGTACCTGACTAAACGATCTTTTACTCCCCTTTCCCCCCTCTGGTTTGGGAATTTTTCCCCATCACTGGATCAAACATTAAAAAATTTAAAAAGGAAAACCCCTGACTTACCCAAATCACGTCAATCTTCGTTTAGTCGAAATAGTGCAATGACAAAATAATTAGCAGCATTAAAAAAATGCTCAACACGAGTTCCGGACCCGAGAGGGCTAATCCCCCAAACACTGTTTTTTTTGATTTTAAATCCCCAACCCAAAGATCCCCACACCCAAATCACATTAAGTCTAATAAGGGGGATCATGTACTCTTTAAAATTAAAAAAAAATAAGTTTCACTTCAATAGAAATTTAGGAAAAAATGCACAAAGGGGTTGGGGGGTGGTGGTGGGTACTTTTTTTGCCCCTATACCAAAAGGAGGGATGATAGATTGGCAAAAAATCATTAATGATGGTTAAAATAGTGAATAATATCCCCTAAAGAATTTTATTTCAACAAAAGAGTAATTTCAATTATTTAGTAATGTAGGGCTTAGTTTTATGTTGAAAAACCCTCAAACCCTTTTTGATAAATGTGGGGACAATGACTATCCCCCAATCGGGGGGTTAATGTCAAGAAATTTTTAATGCTCAGTTAATGAGGACAAGGCCACCCCGTAGTAGTTAATATGCCTGCCAAAGTCAAAATTTTGTTTGATGACCCCCATTTGATTGATGACCTGCAAAGTTGCATTTTTTGATTGTAGCTTATCATATAGACGTTTTATTGATGACATATAGACCTCCATTTGATCGACACCCTGCGAAATTTTGTCAGTTTTGAATGATCCCTGTGTGAGGTTTCATGTTGTGATCTTTTAATTATTTAAGACCTAATGTGGGGGTTCCCCGGGGTGTGGATCGGAGTTGTCTTTTCTTTATTTTGTTTTGACCGGAAGGGAGGGTTTGGGGGTTTGGGGACAAAATATGGTAGGGAAAGTGTTTTTGTTTTATGACCCTAGGTGCGAAGGGTATTTTCACCGGAAGGTTGAAAAAAAAAAAAAGAGAAAAAAAAAAAAAAAAAAAAGGGGGATTTAAAAAAGGGTAAATACGGAACGGAGAAAATGGTCATCATTTGGAACTCATTTGGAAGAATACCAAACCGTTTGGGCCCCGTCCAACCCCCTCAAAAACCCACGAGGATAAACCCCATGTGGGGGTAGTTGAGCATCAGACCCCGGAGAAAAACCAAAGATGGGGTGGGGGGTCGCCCCAAATGCCCCGTCAAAAGAATAAAACCCCCGGCGTTGATACGATGATCCGGGGGAAGTTGAAGCATTTGTTCAACAAGAAATCCCCGCAAAAAACAAAAGAGGGGGTGGTATGAAGGAATGATGATGAAGATAAAGAAAATAAGCCAGGGCTGTGGGAATGATAAATATCTGGGCCCGAAGAACCCTCACTTTCCCTCGGAAGTGGAAAAAAAATTATGGGATCGAGTGCTGACAAAAGGTAACGAAGACAGATGTTGGGGGGGTGTCGTTGCCCCCCCGCGCTCCCTTCAGAGGCTTAGATCTTTTAAGGCCACAAGCATATGTTCGAAAAGTTCTTAATACAAATGGGCAAGATTTTGGGGGTTGTCAAACAAACCCCCCTACCAAAGAAGATATGTGTATAGGGAGTCCCATTTTTACTTTATGAAAAAGTAGTATAACTATTTACAAAGTTTTCGAAATATTAATAAAAGTTTTAGGGGGACTTGAAAATATATAAACCCCTGAAAGATTCTTGGTGTGGGAAACATGGCTGTCGAGCTAAAAGCAGAGAGCGACATTGCAAAAACTGGTTGAGATAAAAAAAAACCATCCCCCCCTGCAAGAATCAACATCTTTGAAGGTAAAAATGGGGGGTGTCCTTCTAGAGATTTGTAAACGAAGACGAATACAGATGACAGTGACAAAAAAACCAAATTCTATTTTTATTATTTTTTATTTAAAAACCTTAGGGGTACGATATTTGAAAAATTGGGGTGTCTAGTATCTATTTGTAAGTATGTTGATTAGAAAAAAAAAAAACAGTAAAAAAAAAATGCCCCATCCATAACAAAAGATGTTTGACCCCCATTTTTTTCTATTTGGTTTAGGCAGCACCATGGATATACCTTAGAAAAAAATTAATGACCCCGAAAAGGTCTTTGGGTATTAGCAAATTAAAACCCCCGTGTAAAAGAAAATTCGGGTGGTCACCCCTTTCAAGTATAAAGAAAAAGGTTATTTAAAAAAGATGCTTTTACATTACATCACCCCAAATTTAAAAAATTTAAGAGGATAGGTTCTAGTTAAAGGATAGAGGGCAGTTTCAGGCAGACTTGGTGGGAAAAAGGTCAGTATTAGATGCAAAAAAAATGGGTGCGATATCTTTTGAAGTCATTTACGTCTTTTCAAAAAACCCGGGTTCGCTTTGAATTTTAAGACCGGGGAAAAATGTAAAGTTTGTGACTTCTAAAAACTGGTGTGACCCCAAAAAACAAAAAACAGACCCCGGGAAAAGAAATTTTTTAATAAGTGTTCCCCCGGATGATGAAAGTATAAAAAATTTAACATTTTCAACTCAACGAGAAAGGCAGCGTGGGGGGCGCTTCAACAGGACTCTAAAAAATCGATGTGGGGATATTTAAGGGTTTTAATTCCATCGTTATGTAATAAATGCAGGATATGGTGTTGAGTACAACAGCCTTTCATAGATCGATCAAAAAAGGGTCCTGATCAATGAACAAGACAATGAGAAAGAGGTGTTTAACAACTATACAAAACAAAAATGAATCAATTTGAATTTAAGTTTTGATCTGGGCGACTGTTTGAATTTTTAAAGTTTCCCGGGGCTTTTTGAAAAGGGTTAACAGATTTTAAGATGAATATTTAAATAACACAGGTTTTTCAGGACCCCCCCTCTATATATTTAAAAAACCCCGCAGAATTTTTACAGGGTACTTTTTATGAGAAAGAGTTGCAAAAGTAATATCGGGAAAAACAAATGTTTAAGATAAAAAGATTTGGATAGAAAAAAAAAGGGGGTAGAAAAAAGGTGCTGGTTAAATGGTAGAGGCCACAAATTCAACTCCCGGGTTTTTAGAGATCACATACCCAATGCTTAAACAAAAACAATTTACATGGTGAAGGAGTGTAAGCATAACCCCTAAAGGCCAACGAGGTTTTTTTGTGACATTACCCGTAAGCTCATTTCAGTTTTTATCCCCCAAATAAGATATGGAAAAAATAGAACAAAATTTGCTAAGACTTAAATTTCAAAGGTGTTTTAAGTAGGGGGCATCGAATTCAATACCCCCGGAAAATGGAAATTTTTTTAGACATTAGGGAAAGTGCGTATGTTCAATATTAAAAAGCAAAGTTTAGAAATATATTAACCCCGTGGGACATTTTGACGGGATTCCGGATCCTAGAAGAATTAAATTCGGGGTATTTCTCAAAACGAGGTTAAAAAACTACGGTATAACACTTAGAAACTTTGGGTTACCGGGGGACCAAAAAATGGATTGCTTTTCAGGGAAAATGGTCAATTTTTGGATTCACCCGGGGTTGTTTTCTATGGCTACAGACGCCGGTAAGCCCCTCTGACGAGTCTATTACGGAAAAACCCCGGGATATCCATGGGGATGTTACAAAAAGTTTATTTCACAGACAAGTCGATTTACAGATCGTTGGAGTGCCCCGTTCCCCCCCCTGAAAATATTAATATTCCCCACATGCGTAAAAAACACCCCCTTCTGATGTTTGACAAGCCACACTACGTCCCTCTCTCCAAATCTACTATCGGCGACATCGAGATCATCTAAAGCAGACCAGAACCAACCAATTCCATTCACCTACGGAAAAGTCATCATCAAACTACACTTTAGGACCTATTAGACAGAGACTATAAAACAGTCAAAATGGTATCCAGACCGCGCTATGATGACGACAGATACACAGCGTATTATTTGAATCAAGCTGGAAGTGTCTTCCGGGATATTACGGCACCATACACAGTAGGAGCAGGGCTTGGCGGCATGTTCCGCAGTCTATTCAGAATGGCACTCCCTCTATTAAAAAAAAGGCCTGACCATCGCTAAACCATATCTAAAATCTGCCGCCAAAAACATTGCTAGCGATTTTGTTCGCTAATATAGCAAACGCCGCCACAGACACAGAATGCAACAGCGGGAGGGGTTTCGGGCATGGTCGCCGTCGTTAAAAGACCAATTAAATTCCCGCCAAAACAGCCGTGGGGGGCCCCCCCATAAATTCTAAAAGACGCAAAAAAATCAAATAAAGCGGCGGTCACTGTAAGAAGAACATCAAACCCTAAAGGCCCGTAAGATTACTGCGAAGGAAAATATTTTAATTTCATTAGAAAAATGGCTTACTACACAGTATGTCAGAGGAATGTGTTAAGAGTGAATTGGACCTCTTTACTCTGCCGATGACACAAATGGAAATAGAAAAACCCACATATCAAGAGATAACCGCCTCTGTCGGCCATCACGGACACGGGTCCTTTAGAGTTTTACATATCGGCAAGCAGCGAAGACTATATCGTTTTAAACAACACTTTTGTGCTTCTACGTGTTAAAATCACGAAAGCTGATGGTACAGATATAGGAGCCTTGGATGAAGTAGGGCTGATCAACAAACCCTGGCTGTACACTATTCTCCCAGGTCGATATCACCCTGGGGGATAGATTGATTACGCGGGTCTTCAAATACCTACCCGTATCGAGGCATACTAGAATGTTTGCTAAACTATGGATCGGAAGCTTTGGAGTCCCAATTACATGCGGGCTTTTTATTAAAGATAGTGCCGGCCACATGGACGATTCAAAACTTCAGGAGAAAATGAGGGGGCTAAAAGAAGAGCTGACATACGGCACAAAAGTCATGTCGCAGAACTGATTGCGCCTGTTCACGCCGATTATTTTTTCAAAAAAAATTATTATTGAACGGGGTTGATCTTAAAATTAAATTCCATTAGAGCAAAAGATGATTTTTGCATCATGTCTCATGGTACTACACAATACCGTGTTAAAATTGTGTCTGCTAGCGTCTATGTTAAAAAGGTTTTCTGTAGCACCCAGTATCAAGCTGGCCCACGCCAAAGCATTGACCCATACTAATCTAAATACCCAATCGATCGTGTCTATCTTAAAAACTACCCATACCGGCCGGTACCAGAGTTTGTAATCAAGACAATCTTTTTTTGGGTCAGATACCTAAATTTATCATTATAGGCTTTGTTGACAACGGAAGCATTCACAGGGCACACCGGTCGCAACCCCCTTTAGATTTCAACATTATGATACGAGTTCCTAGCTATTTTTTACCGACGGGCAAACATATCCGTCAAAACCTTTCCAACCAGATTTTAAAAACGATCAGTATACCCGCGAGTATTTTCAATTAATTCAGGCAACAGGGCGACAGCTGAAAGACCGAGGTCTAGCCATCGATCGTGATGATTTTGACGACGGATATACATTGTTTTTGTTTTAATCTTGAACCTGACGAGGGCTGTGGACAACACGTTTCACTGATCAGAACAGGAAATGTACGGCTAGAGGCACGGTTCAAAACAGCTCTGGCTGAACCGTCAAACCTGATTTTGCTAATGCTGTTTATGACTCTATTATCGAAATATCCAATCGCAGACAAGTACTATTGGACCACTACTAAGTCACCACCGTAAGATGAATACCCTGAGCTGACATCGTTATTGAAAGTTTTCCATACATTGTCGCAGTACTGGTTAAGAAAACTGTATATGGGGTCCGAGAATGCCAAGGGTGTATTTCCAAACGAATCAAAAAAGTAAGCCTCTCTACGGGGTGTGATGTATATGGCCAACCAATGCGGTACCGGTAAACGTGCCGGGGCTGTTTTTGACTATCAGCATGGCGGGCAAATCTTTCAATTTTCGTAGGGAATCTGATCACAGGCAAACACTCCCAAAAAAGAAGCCCTTTTTGGGGAATTTTTCAATAACCGATGTCAGCTCTAGGGTATTTATCTTACGGTGGGACTTTGTAGGGGTCCAAAATAGTACTTGTCTGCGATTGGATATTTGATAATAAGTCATAAACAGATAGAGACAGGTTGAGGGTTTTACCCAGAGCTGTTCTAAACCCGTGCCCTCCGTACATTTCTGTTTGATATGAAACGTTTTTCCACACCCCTCGTCGGTTAAAGATTAAAACAAAAAGTATACCGTCTCAAAACACACGATCGATGGCAGACCGGTCTTTCAGCTGTCCCCCTGTTGGAATTAATTGAAATAGCGGGTATACTGATCTTTTTTAAAAATTTGGGTTGGGAAAAGGTTTTGCGGATATGTTTGGCCCGTCGGATAAAATAGCTGGGAATTTGTATAAAAATTTGTTGAATTAAAGGGGGGTTGCGAGGGTCCCCCTTAAATGCTTCGTTGTCAAAAAGCCTATAATGAAAAATTTGGGTATCTGCCCAAAAAAAAGATTGTCTTTTTACAAACTTGGTACCCGGGCCGGTATGGAGTATTTTTTTAAGATAGACCATCGTTTGGGGTTTTAGCATTAGTAGGGGTAATGCTTTGGCGGGGGCCAGTTGAAATAGGGACAAAAACCCTTTTTTTAAATAGACGCTAGAAAAAAATTTTAACAGGGTTTTTGTGTAGTACCATGAAATAAAGAAAAAATCATTTTTTGCTCAATGAATTTTTTTTTAAAAGATAACCCCGTTCAAAAATTTTTTTCTTGAAAAAATAGATGGGCGGAAAAAGGGCAATCATTTTGCGAATGACTGTGTGCCGATGGACCCTTCTCTTTTACCCCCCTATTTTCTTGAAGATTTTGAATGTCCAGTGGCCGGATTCTTTAATAAAAAGGCTGTAAATTGGACTCCAAATTTCCGATCCAATTTTTAGCAAACATTCTGTATCCCTGTAGGGGTGGTATTTGAAGATGCTAACAATCATCCCCCAGGGTGATATCGACCTGGGAAATATGTACACCCAGGGTAGTTGATCAGCCTACTTACCCAAGGCTTATATTGTACCATCTTTTTTTGGATTTTAACACGTAAAAAGCAAAAAAAGTGTTGTTTAAATCGATAAGTCTTCCCTGCTTGGAAAGTAAAACTCAAAAGGGCCCCCGTGTCCGTGGGGCCCGACGGGGCGGTATTCTTGATAGTGGATTTTTCTATTGCCATTTGTGTCTGGGCAAGAAAGAGGCCCAATTCACTCTTAAACCATTCCCGAATACTTGTAGTAAGGCCATTTTTCTAATAAAAATTAAAAAAACCCTTCGCAGTAATCTTACGACCTTTAGGTTTGATGTTTTTCTTCAGTGACCGCCGCTTTATTTGATTTCTTGGTTTTTTTGAATTAGGGCCCCGCCCCGGGCTGTGTGGGGGAATTTTAAATTTGGGGTTTTTAAGAGGGCCCAGCCCGAACCCGGTTGATTCTGTTTTTGGCGGCGTTTGCTATATTAGCAAACCAATCGTAGCAATTTTTTTGGCGGCAATTTTAATATGGTTTGCGATGGTCAGGCCTTTTTTGAATAGAGGGAGGCCATTTGAATAGACGCGGAAATGCCCCCCAAAGCCTCCCCATACTGTGTATGGTGCCGTAATTCCCCGGAAGAGCATTCCCAGCTTGATTAAAAATCCTGTTATTGTCTCATCATAGCGGGTCTGGATACATTTTGACTGTCTATAGTCCCCTTTTCTAATAGGTCTAAAGTGTAGTTTGATGATACTTTTCCCAGGTGAATGGAATTGGTTTGGTTTGGTCTGTCTTTAGATGATCTCGATGCGCCGATAGAGATTTTGGAGAAGGCCCTTGTGGTTTTCAAAAAACAGAAAAGGGGGGTTTCTTACGATGTCGGAATTTAATACTTAGGGGGGGAACTTTGGATCTCCCAAAGATCTAAATGATAGTTTGGTAAATAAAATGTTGTAAAAATCCCCCATGGATATCAGGGTGTTTCCCCGGTAATAGATCGTCCCGACGGCTTACCAGGGGTTTTACCCCTAAAAACAACCCCGGGGTGAATCCAAGAATATGAGCCCCTTTCCCCGAAAAAGCAATGCCCCATTTTTTTGGGTTCCCGGGTAGACCCCCCTAGTTTTTAAAGCTGATACCGAGTTTATTCTAAACCTGTTTTGGTAAAAGCCGAATTTAATTCTTCTAGGGTCCTGGATATAGTCATAATGTCCCCCAGGGATAGTTAGTGTCTAAAAATTTGCGTTTTATATTTAAAAAGCACTTTGGCCTCAGCTCTGAAAAATGTTCCTTGCCGGGGGATTTAACTTCGTGCCCCCTATTCATACGCATCCTTTAAATTTAAGTCTTAGTAATTTTGTTCTTAAATTTCCCTATCTTATTCGGGGAAAAAATGAAGTGACCATTACTGGGTAAGTCACAAAAAACCCTGTTTGGGAATGCGGTTAGGTGCTTAACCCCCTTGCACCAGTAGAAGTGTTTATGTGTTTAAGATAATATGTGATCTCTGAAACCCCGGATTGAATTTGTGGACCTGCATTTAACCAAATTTTTTTACCCCCGTTTTTTTATCCAATATCTTTTCTTCTTAAACCTTGTTTTTTACGAAATTACTTTTGAAAATCTTTCATAAAAAGTACCCCGTAACAATTCCTGCGGGTCTTTAATATAAGACGGGGGTCGGGGTGCTAAACGTGGGTTATTGTAAAATATTTTATCGTAAAAAATTGTTTTAAACCTTTCGAAAGCCCGAAGCTTTGAAATTCTAACGGATCGCCCAGATCAAACTTAAATTCAACAGGGATTAGGGTTTGTTTTGTATAATTGTTAAACACCCTTTTATTGCTTGATTCACTTGATCAGGAGCCATTTTGTGATCTATATAAGTGTGTTGTATCAAACCCTATCCTGAGTTTATTACTAAAATGTGAATTAAAAGGGTTTAAAAATTCCCCCAAAGCGAGTTTTTTGAGTTGTTGAAGCGTTCCCCACGAGCCTTGGTCTCGTTTTACGTTTAGAAATGCTTAATATTATAGTTTCCCTCAGTCCCCTTTGGGAAAGACTTATTATAAATTTTTTTCCCGGGTTGTTTGTATTTCTTGGGTACAACCCTGTGTTAGAATTCAGAAAAGCCTTTGGGACATTATTCCGTTAAATCGACAGCGAACCCCTGCGTATTTTGAAAAGAGTCAAGATGTCAAAAATATCGCACGCCATGTTTGCTCTGAATAGACCCTTCCCCCAAAATCTGCCTGAAATGTCATCTATCCCCTTAACAGAACCCCTTCCTCTTAAAGTTTTTTAATAGCGGGGCTGTAAGTAAAATCTTGTTTAAATAACCCCTTTTTTATATTTGTAGAGGTGGACCACGCCGATATTTTCTTTTACAGCGGTGTGTAAATTTTTTAATACCTCCAAAAGACCCTGGGTTTGCAGGTCATAATAAAATTTTTCTAAGGTATATCCCCTGGGGGGCCCTAAACAAATGAGAAAAGGGAAAGGGGGTCGTAGTAATATATGTAAACCCCTCCCGTCAAAAAAGTTTTATGGATTGACCTTTTTACCCCCTTTTTATTGATTACAGCTTGTATATTTGAAATTTTGATTTACACTTGTTTAGTCCTTTTGATGACAGTTGTCAAAGTTTTACAATTTTTTTGCTTGGCAGCTTTTTTTCCCTTTTTATGTGTCAGGGGGCCCTTTTTTTTTTTTTAAAATGGAAATTTTTCC
>JAXDDX010000799.1:0-22105 GCA_034670405.1 Hoplostethus atlanticus
CTCACTAACATCAGCCTTAATCCAGGACTAATATGCTTCAGCTAGCAGGCTAATGTCACAGCCTTGGTTACAGGCTATAACCCAGAGCTAACATGCTCCAGCTAGCAGGCTAACCATCATAGCCTTGAACCAAAGCTAATATGCTTCAGCTAGCAGGCTAACGTCACGGCCTTGGTTACACGCTGTAACCCAGAGCTAACATGCTCCAGCTAGCAGGCTAACCATCATAGCCTTGAACCAAAGCTAATATGCTTCAGCTAGCAGGCTAACGTCACGGCCTTGGTTACACGCTGTAACCCAGAGCTAACATGCTCCAGCTGGCTAACCCTGGACCAAACCTCAACCCAAACCTTAACCGGTCGACTACAGCTAATCAGCTAACCCTGTACCTGACCTTAACCCAGACCTTAACCAGTCGACTATGGCTAACAAGCCACTATCATGGACTGACACCAAAGCTAATGTGCTAAACACCTGCCAGCTAACTCACTCTAGGGCCTATACGGTCTCCAAATAAGGTGAATAACCTCCAAATGTGAGAACTGGCTCTAAGAATAATAATATTCTCCAAAACATCAATTGACTACAGGACACACGCCGGGGACTGATCGACCACCGGTGGCCTGCCTCGTGGTGAGGGTGTCTAGAGCTTAAAAGGCAGAAACGCCCAATGATCCTGAGGTGCATTACTGATGAGGTGTCCTGAAATTCTCCAGAGGATAACAGACCAATCGTATTGCCTAGCCAGGAATTCAATGTAAACATTACAACAAGGCTCACAGCCCAACATAAGGCTAGTCATGGCATACGATTATACTTTTGGATTAAAGACAAAGTCTAAAGAATGACAAAGCAAAACAGCTGACTACCAGACGACACAAGAATAAGAGTCAACAGACTAAAAGACAATTGCAACAACCATCATATTTGTGCATCTATAGCCCTTGCAGGTTGGATCCCTGTGGGTCTATATATGCAGAAATAATGGCAAAGTAAAACAACAGTCTACGACTCACAAAGACAACCACAGGACAAGAATAAGAGTCAACAGACTAAAAGACAACTGCAACAACCATCATATTTGTGCATCTATAACCTTTGCAGGTTGGATCCCTGCGGGCCTATATATGCAAAAATAATGGCAAAGCAAAACAGCAAACTGCTTGTCAACTTCAAAAGAAGACTCAAAGACAACTACAGAAACTACAAAAGAAAAAGAAAAAGAAAATTGATGTGTTCTCTGTTCTCTGTTCATCCTACAGTGTCTCGGGGGAGCGTGATGGCCCGTGCCTTGCCGGTGGCTCTCTATCAACTGCTGAAGCGGCGGCCGAAGCGGGGAGAGCCATGGGATAGCTCACCAACCACACCTAACCTGCCAGTGCCTCAGCCCCCTGGGACACGCCCCGTGGTCGCACGGGGCCCTGCCTTTCTCACGGGGCCCTGCCTTTCTCACCTCACCGACAATACTCACCTCTTCCTTGAGAACCAAAGAAGAAAAAGGAAAAATCTCCTAAAAACATTTAACAATCAATAACACCTACCTGCTCCTGGATGACCTCTACCCACCGATTCTTCAACAAAATCAATTCTACTATGCGCTCCCCCTCCGGCTCTGCCTACAGTGGTAGGCCGGAGGGGGGGAGGAGAGTGTAACGGTAAATGACCCGGGGGAGTGGTTCACCTGCAACTATAGGGTCCACTCTCTAAACTCTCCTAGACATTTACACGACAGTATTCATTTAATCTTCCACAGCTTGTTTTTCCCTCCCATTTCACCCGGATTCATATGGAAGCTCTCCTAGTCAATCACAGGATCAGCATCCAACTATAGAAGAGGATATCAGTATTCTGCCATGCGCTCCCCCTCCGGCTCTACCTACAGTGGTAGGCGGGAGGGGGGGAGGAGAGTGTGACGGTAATTGACCCGGGGGAGTGGTTCAACCGCAACTATGGTGTCCACTCTCTAAACTCTCCTAGACACTTACACGATCTGCATTCATTTAATCTTCCACAGCCTTTTTTTTCCCCCTCCCATTCAAAAAACAAAAAACGCAAACTTTTGAAAACAACTAGGTAATCTGTATTCTAAGAATCAAAAGAAATCAAAAACAACAAAATTACACAAAAAACAAGACATTGCCAGTCAACAAAAAAACAAAAAATAGAATTCCTGAAAAACTCAAAAGTGATCCAAGCTGCAAACTACAATGAAAAGAAACAAGCTGTCTGCCTGCTCCACTGAAGCCGAGCCGAGCAGGCATGCCTCCCGGCACACCTCCTCCAGCCCTGAACCCGGGCACCTAAGCCAATCCTACCCACCACACCAAGCTCCCAAAAACAAAAACCCACTATACTAACCCGGGCCCCTTTACCCCCGCGAAATACCCCTCTTACACCAACAAAAAAGAAATCCAAAGATTTAAAGTAAGTAAACCGGTAGTTACCTACCTCCTTCACGTCCTTGCAAAAATTCATAGCTCCCCCTCGCTTCCTAACTGTAGCCGAGAAGGGGAGGTTACGAATGACCCGGTGATCAGGTCACGCAAAAAGGTCCCACTCTCTAACTCTCACATAGTACAGATTCTGACTTACCCACTTTTCCTTAACCGTTTCTCAATACCCAATTCAATCAAGCTTCTATCTTCACACATTTCACCCATATAGAGGATTCATATCTGAATAGCCTCCCTCATTACCAATTGTAGGAGTTATTGATCGTATAATTACACAGATATTTCTACATCCCCTATAATTATTATATTAAGTTTAGATTATTTATTTTCCATCTTTTTTTCTTATCATTCCTATTCTAAATTTAATCATATCTTTCTTAGTAATGCTAAACTTATTCTTACCAGTAAACCTTGCACCAGCACTTAATATAATTTTAATGTATATCCAGATAATAATTAATTACTTAGTTAATTAGGTTTTAATTAACTTGGTAATTATTGAAATTATTGCATAAAAATACTATTATTTATTCTTTAGAACCTATTATTTAATTGTTTTAGAGTAAAAGTATTTATTGATCTAGTATAAATTGACATGTGGAACTATACTTGCATGATATCCTTTATGGAATTCATTAACATTTAGAAGACTTAACAAAGAGTGTTTGTATAAGCATATATTGAAAGCTTGGATTTATGATGGAGGAGCTTACATGGTTGACGAAGGACAGAGGGGTATAGGCAAATGAATTGCAATAATCCTAACATGATGGCGAAGGAGCCCTTATCAGTATGGATGACTGAGCAGATTTGATCTTCATGGATGGATACCTATATATGATTAACATTGCCTTTGAACTCTAGATATCTAAAATTGGATTTATGGCTAAGACTGCCTTTTTGTTCCTGGCCGAGACACTATGCACAACAGGACTTACAAGGCTGATCTTACACCACGAACCACCACTGCATACAACAACTCAGTGACTGCATTCCCGGCAACCCCTTGACAAGAACATCACAGTAACATGCTGAAAGTATACTCTACTTCAAATACCTTACCAACGATACCTCACTGTAACCCAGCATCTAGCATACCAGGACTAACTCACCTTCCGGTGACCACAACAGCTAACTACCAGCCAACGTACAATGAACCAAGGACAGCTACACCAACCAAACACCCACAAACAGCAGCTCAACAAGCCTAATCCAGGACCACAAAATTAAAAGCCAGCTAAGTACACTGTAAACCACAACATGCTCGCAGGAACATCACTGAGCCAAACCAATACTAGTAACGACAAAGTCAGCCTGGTACATCTGAACCAGAGCCTGAAATTCTGATAACACAACATACTGTACCAAGCAATCATTCACAGAGTAACTAAGCATCCCATATTGAAACTACTAAAGCAAATGAGAAACCAGACAACCCACCAAACTTAAACACAGACTAACAGCAACACACATAGCAATTAACAACCTACAGGTACATGGAAAAAATATAAGACTCAACCACCAAAGCAACACTAAGCAAATAATAGCTAAACCCAGTAACCAACAAACCTCATATGTCAAATAAGCAGCAAAAACAATCATGCAACAAAAACTGACAAAAACAACCGAAACAAAAAAACAAAAGAAAAACATTGAGTGTTGTCCTTAAGGAGTCTCGCAGGTAATGCAGGATGAGGGGCCTAATTCAGTGAAGCGGCTGAACGGGGAAGCAAAGGAACTCACAACCAACACAGCTCATGCTCACCCCAGGCACGACCTGGTCCCATGGGACCCAGCCTTTCTCAGCCACCCAAATACCCTCCTTGAAACTACAGAAAAACGAAAAACCGAAAAATTAAAAAATAAAACTCAAACCATATTCCCATCAACCTTCCTGACCACTCGTGGCTCCCCTCGGCCAACTAATGTAGCGGCCGCGCGAGAGAACTAAATAGCCAGGGGACACTGCAACTAAGGGACACTGAAACTCTCCTAAGCACTTTACTACACATTCTTAACTTCCCGCTTTTTTCCCACAATTGCCGAATCAATAGCAAGCTGCTGACTCACAAGGAACACCAGGAGAAGGACTAAACTATCGCAGCCCCCACTCTTACTGTACGGTAGGGGGGTAGTGGACGTATTCACTCCGGATGGTTCAAACCCTAAAGTCACCAATCTCAACTCACACTATCCATCCTTCAGCCCCTTTTGACCTACCTTCCCGGGCTGCATCTAACAAAAAGCTTCTTAAGCAATTCCAACCCTTAAAAAGCATTCCAGAATTGCATATCACTTAAAATTTTTAAATACTATCCCTACTATCTATTTCAATTTATTTTATAATTCTTAATTTCCCATTAGTCTAAATGATAATTGAAAGCAAATCTGTATTTATTCTCCTTACTATAGCTTATTTTAATTTTCAGAATTAAAATATTTTATCTTAAGTTAAGTATCCTGGTTACCTTCATTAATCTCTTATTAGATTATTTTAACATTAGTAGAATTATAGCATTGGTACTCGTTTTAATAGGTAGCGCGAGGAGTTTAGTATAGAGTGAACATTACCTCTATGTATATACTGTGGTATGGCATTAATTAAACCTATTTATCATAATGTAATGCTAAATTCTCTAAGCATTAAGCTTGAAGATTGTGCCTAACTTATGACGCCCTTAAAGAATGATGTCACTTAAAATGGTAGGTACTAAAAGAATTATATTGGATCTTATTAAGTATCTTTTATATTTATTTGGCAATAGGATGACAGCAGGGTGACTTTGCCATGAGTTGGATCCTTCTCATTATCTTATAGCTAAAGCGTAAAAGGATGCTTCTTCAGTATCCTCCTTCGTTACGGCAAGCACGAAGAAGGAGGACTGAGTCTTCCTACTCTAGGATACCTCACTGGGTCCTCAACAGTCTATGATTCGAGTCCTTTACCTTACGTTCGGAAGTCTTCAGCATAGGCAGCTACTCAGTCAGATGAACAATGGTTACTCAACAATCACATATTCCAACAGAGTAACACATAGCACTCACTTAACCTATCAAACCAAATGCTAACCAGCATGCACCTGCTTAAGCTAAACCAAGCTAACTGCCAACTCAGGCTAACCACATAGCTGAACCAACTAATGTATCACTAGCAGCTAACGTCATACCTTGGTTACAAAGTAACCGGAGCTAAGGCCACTAGCAGGCCAGTACATAGCCTTAACCAAACTAATACCAGCGAACAGACAGCCTGTTACAACTGTAACCCAGACTAACTCCGCTGGCTAACCCGGACCAACAACTCACAAAGCAATCCTACCGTGACTAAGCTTATGCAACGACTCCTAACCAACTTAACGTCACTAGGTAACAATCCAACTCAATTGAATCAACTAATCACACCGCCACGATCATATAGGCAAGTACAAACAAGGCAAACA
This sequence comes from Hoplostethus atlanticus, assembly GCA_034670405.1. Classification (NCBI taxonomy): domain Eukaryota; kingdom Metazoa; phylum Chordata; class Actinopteri; order Trachichthyiformes; family Trachichthyidae; genus Hoplostethus; species Hoplostethus atlanticus. The sequence continues at coordinate 5,894 of JAXDDX010000799.1, forward strand.
CAATGCGAACAATCAATAAACATCCCAAACACATCAATACGCTGACATCAGGATGGTCCTGGTATGATAGCAATTAAAGGCAAGAAACCCAATAACCAGCTCATACAGAGTGCCAAAGTCAAAGTAAACGACAACATGCTACGCAATCTAATGAAACGGTAAAGCCCAAGCACCAAAAAGCATCAGGCTAAGATAATTGACAAAACAACTCTTAAAGCAAACAAAGGCCCTAGCATAAAGATTAGCAATAAAAAGCAATGCAGACCACAGACTACTCAACCCCTACTGACCAAAGGATCATATACAACCAATAACAGCGTAAGCTACAGCCTACTCCAAGAACACAACAAATAAACAACTCATAAACAAGCAACAATCAAATAGACATAACCTTAAGAATTAGACCCTGCATTATTCAAATAATTGCAAGAAAACAAACCTTGCGACTTCAAAAGAAGACTCAGAAAACACTACGAGCAAGAAAAAGAAAAGAAATTAGTCTTCTTCACCCAGGACTCGGAGCTGATGGTCCCCTTGCCGGTGGCTTCAGGACAGTAAGCCGGCACACCGGACATGGAACAGCAACGAACCTTGATACTACCAGCCATCATCCGAGCGACACCCTGGGACACCCCGTGTCCAGGCCCCTAATTCACCTCAGGCAACATATACCTTCCTTGAGGAACAATAATAAGAAAAATCCTAAAAAACATTTAAAACAATAACCCTACTCTCTGATGACCTACACCGATTCTACAAAGCAATCCCCATAAACCCTCCCTAGCCTGCTCAGTGGTACGTAGGGGGGAGGAAGTGTAGTAAATTAGCGGGAGTGGTTACCTCAGAATTTAGGCACTTTAAATCTCCTAACATTATTCATACATTTAACTCCACTTGTTTTCCTCCCATTTCATCCCGATCATTGTAAGCCTAGTCAACAGATGCTCCAACTAAAGAGGGGGAGGTGACTGCACCCCCCCGCCACCTAATGGACGGAGGAGGGAATGTGACGTAATTACGGCATTATTCAAACCTCAACTATGTTTCCCTCATAAACTCAGACAATGAAAACCATTCTTTTAATCTTCCTACGCCTTTTTTACCCCTCCCATTTCACACGATTTACTGAAATCAGAATAAACTCTTCTAAGGGATGCCTAACCCTTTTTGCAATGCCATTCATAACCTGGTCCAGCACTTAATAAAAGTTATATCCCAAACATTATCTATTACTTATATATAGTTTTAATTTATGTATTCTATAATATTGAATGCATATTATCTCTTCATATATTTCCCTAATTACCTCATATTCTATTTACTGCTTAGGGAACACCTGTTTAGCGTAGATGCTTGGATTGAACCCTTCCAATATGGCAAGCTGATAAATAACTCTCATTGCATCTACATAGATAGTATAACTGGTAGCGGTAAAGGCCTTAAATTAAACCCCTTAACTTAATTGCAGGAATGTAATGCAAGCTATACTTTCATGAATTCTAACATGGGACTTTACGTACAAATTGTAAGTTTAAGATATTTATTACAAAGAGGTAATTATAATGTTACCTTTGGCTATTAATGGCAATCTATTATGCTTAAGATGCCTCCCTATATATATCATTTATTGATTGGATACTATCAAAAGAATACTATTTGGCAATTAAGCAGGCCTTGCTATTACTGGCTCGAGACACTAGGCAACGCAGCCGAGAGGACCTTACCCAGATTGGGAACTCATCACGCAAACCGTGACCTCTAAAGGCGAGAAAGATGGCCATACTATCCTCTTGGACTAAGACAGGATCAGGTGTATATGACTGCAATGGATTTCCATACTCATGGATAATTTACTGAATGGGCAACTCAACACTACATGATTAGATCAGTAACCTTGACCTGACTGATTGATCTCTTCTAGATGAACATAAGACTGCAGAATCTAAGGCAATGGCTAATACCAAGGTCATACAGCTCCAAAGAAACTACAATCACTAAGCACAAACATCTACCTAAGCTATAGCTTACAGTACAGCTAACCAAGCTTGGTACTAGCATACCCAAGCACATGTCCAAGCAGCTAACCATCAGCCTAACAAGCAAGGCTTCAGCTACAGCTAAGCCAGCCTGTTAAGGCTGTACCAGGCAACCACTCCTGAGCGTAACCATATAGCCTTAAACCCAATAAATGCACTGGCAACCGTGCTAATCAACCAGACCAACACACCCACTAGGCTAACCCACTGGAACCAACTAATCACAACCTAAGGCAGAAACAGCTAATCACTAACCCCATAACCGACTTACAACCAACCTCAACCTGCATATCTCACGGCCATACGGCTGACCAAAGATACTGACTAAACACTGTCAGCTAACACTTAATGACCAAAAGAACACCAGAAGTCTGTTATCAATCTCCAGAGTGCTCCAACTGGCATCAAATAACTAAATTCAAGCAAGAACCTACCAATACCTACAGGCACAAGCCGACATAGATCGACCAACCGGTCCTGCACTTCTCAGGGCTAAGCTTAAAAGAGAATAACACTCCAATACTAATACATTCCTGCATTGATTCTAAATTCAGAAGAACAACCAACGTATCCACTAGCCACAGATAGAGTCAAGAATTAAAAGCAACCCAAATTTGTATCATGCTTAGTTATACTTTGATTAAATGATAAATCAAGAAATGAAAACAAACTACTAAAGACACTCACAAAACAGTCAACAACTAAAAGCAATGCAAAAACATAATTTCAGTAGTCAGCCTAGAAGATATGGAAACCAGTGGTCTTACAAAATGACAAGAAATATCATAACAAAAAATAAAAAGCATATCTCATACTAAAAGACATCAAGAACACAGTCTATTAGGATTACAACCTTTCAGGTTGGATCCTGGGCTATATTGCAAAATAATGCAAACAATACAGCTACTTGCTGATCAACTTAACAAAAACTCACAAAAACTAAGAACACTAGAAACAAAGAAAAAAAAATGATTTCTCTGTTCTCTGTTCATCCTACAGTGCTCGAGAAGCGTGATGCCCGTGCATCTGCCGTGACTCCTATCAGACGCTGATCGGCAGCGAATCGGGATGAGCCATCGCTAGCTCACCAAGGACCCGGGCTAACTGACCTCACTCAGGTACCCCTGACAGGCAACCAAACGTGGCCAGGACACACTGCTATTACTCACCTTTCACCGACATTACACCTCTTCCTTGAGAACCAATAAAAAAAGGAAAAACTCCTAAAAGACATCTTAACATCATAACCCTACCTGCCCGGAGTCCTTACCCACGATCTCAACAGACATTCTACTATGCGTACTCGGCTCGCTACTGGTGGCGGAGCGAGGACCGTAATCCCGGGATGTTCAACCGCAAAATGGTCCACTCTCAAACTCCTAGACTTAAGCATCATATTCTTTAATTTGCCACAGCTTTTTCCCCATTTCACCCGATTCAATGGAACTTCCATCAATCAGGATCATCCAACTATAAAAGATACATATTCTGAATGCCTTCCACCATCCGCTTTACCTACAGTGTAGCAGAGGGGGGAGAAGTTGGACGTAATTGACCAGGGATGTTTCAAAACCCAACTAATAGGGTCCACTCTCTAAATTCTAACAGTACACGATCAGCATTCATTAATACTTCAAGCTTTTTTTCCCATATTGCACCGGATCATATGAAAAAATAAAAGTCCTTCTTAAGCGATGCTAACCTTGTACACAGCCCATTATAAACGCATGCATCCAAGCAGCTTAAAAAGTAATGTTATGCCAGAATAATAGCATTATGTACTATTTATGTATATATATAGTAAATTAATTGTTGAGTCATAATATTGACATTAATTGCATTAATACTATGCTTATTAATTGATTTTCCTATTACCTATTAATTTATTAATATATTTACAGTGGAAAACACGTCCTTTTTAACGTATAGCTCGGAGTGATACCTGTTGGCCAAAGTGGCAGCACGACTTGCAGATAGTAACTCCTCATGCAATCCTACATAGAAGGAACATTAGCATTTATTGGTGAAACAGGGCCTTTAAAATGGATAAACCCCTCTGATACATTTGCAGAGCTTAAAGAATGCATGACCATCTACATTGGTTATGTAATCTAGCTGATGGATGTCTTATTGCCCAAACAAGTTCAAAGAAATTTAATCACAAAGACGGCAATACATATGCTCTATGCTTTAACATGGCAGAATCAATCAGCTGATAGACTTGCCTCCCTATAACAAATTTCATTTAGCTTAGGAATAGGATAGATTAAAAATTATATTCTGGCATATAAGCCTGCCTTTCTTATCACTGCTAGCAGATCTAGGACAGCACCAGGGGACTTTGAACCAAGCTTGGATCTCATCCTACCCAGCACTGGACGCTCTACAAGCCGAACGATGCTCATCTCCCTCACCTACGCCGCTAAACACGAAGTAAGTATAAACTGGAATGGGACTACCTATCTTATGATACCTTTGACCTCTGATGGCTGATCCTTCAATACTTCCATTGATCTATGGTAACCTTCGTACCTCTGACTGTTGGATCCTTCTCTCAGGAAACACACAGGCACTGCAGTATCCTAAGGCCAATGCCTAATTCGAACCAAGGAACTACAGTCCCAAACCAAGCTAACACCCATACGAGGCTAACCATCATAAGCTAATCCAGACTAGATCTTCTGCAAAAGGTATACACCTGTTGAACGGTAAGGTTGAAACCATGACCAACATGCTCAGCATAGGCTTGGCCTATACATCATAAACCTATAAACACAATGAACAGCTAATATGCTTCAGCTAAGGCTAAGCACGCCTTGTTAACACCATTTTAACCCTAAGTAACATGCTCAGCAAGGCTAACATCAAGCTTGAACCAAACTAATTGTTCAACAGCTAACCAGCTTGTAAAGCTAACACAAGCTAACAGCCTACTGTACCGACCAAACCTTACCAAACTTACTGCTCCTAACTACAACTAACCCTGACCTGACCCCAACCTTAACCAGCACAATGGTAACAAGCCATACATGAAGAAACCAAAGCTAATGCTAAAACCTGCCAGCTAACCACTCTAGGACTACGGCCTCCTAATAGGGAATAACCTCCAAATGTGAGAACATGGCTCTAAGCAAGAATCATATCTCCAAACATCAATATTACAACAGACCCGGACTATGACCACGTGGCCTGCCTCTGGTGGTGTTCAGAGCTTAAAAGGCAGAAACGCCCAATGACCTGAGGTGCATTACGATAGAGTGTACCTGAAATTCTCGCAGGATAACGACCAATTGTATTGCCGCAATTCAATGAAACTTACAACAAGCCTACAGCCCAACAAAGGCTATCACGCAATACATACTTTGGATTAAAGACAAAGTAAAGAATACAAAGCAAAACAGCACTACCAAGAACACTAAAATAAGAGCTCAACAGACTAAAACAATTGCAACACCATCATATTAGCTCTATAGCCCTCAGGTTGGATCCCTGTGGTATAGAGAGATAATGCAAAGTAAAAACGCATCGTCAGCACAAAGAAACACAGGCACAGAACAAGAGTTCAACAGACTAAAAGACAACTCAACAACCATAAGCATCATAACCTTGCATTGGATCCTGCGGCCTATATGCAACAACAATGGCAAAGTCAAAACAGCAAACTGCTTTCAACTCAAAAGAAACTCACAAAGCAACTACAGAACTACAAAGAAAAAAAAGAAATTGATTCCGTTTCACTGTCATCCTACATTCTCGGGAACTGATGGCCCTCCTCCTGGCCTTAACTTGCTTAAGCGCGTGCCTAACCGGGAACCATGGAACTCACCAACCACTACCTTAACATGCCAGTGCCTCACCCCTGGACACGCCCCTGTAGGACTCCCAGTAGGCCCTGCCTTTTCACCTACGAAATACTCATTCTTCCTTGAGAACAAAGAAAAAGGAAAAATCGCCTAAAAAGTTTAAATATAACACCTTAACCCTCCTGGGTACCTCTACCACGATTCTATTCAGAAAATCAATTCTACTATGCCTTCACCTTACTACCGGGACTGCGCTCTGCCTACAGTGGTAGCCGAGGGGGGGAGATGAGTGTAACGTACAATACCCGGGGAAGTGGTTCACTGCAAATAGGTCACTTAAATCTCTAGACTTTAACCGACTTATTCATTAATCTCCCAGCTTTTTTTCCTCCCATTTACACTCGGATTCATATGGAAGCTCTCCTAGTCAATCACAGGACAGCATCCAACATAAAGAGGATATTCATTTCTGCATGCGCTGCCCACTCGGCTTCTACCTACAGGTAGCGGAGGGGGGGAGAGAGTTGACGTAATTACCCGGGATGATTCAAAACCGAAACTATGGTGTCACTCTCTAACTTCCTAACACTTTACACGTCATGCATTCATTTAATCTTCCAACAGTTTTTTCCCCTCCATTCACCCGGATTCATCTGAAAGCGAAAAACAGTGCTCTTCTCACAATTGCCTAACCCTTCTTTCCCAGCCCAGCTTCACAACAGCTGGCACTCCTAGCAGCTTAATAAAAAATTTTAATGTTATGCCCCAGAATAATACTTATTTACTTATTATTAATATATGTTTAATATTATTGTTGTTATGGTCCTAATATTGAATTATTGCATATTCCTATTCTCTATATATTCTCTCCTATTACCTCATATTGCTTATATATTAGTTTACAGGGAAAACACCCTTTTAACCTGTATACTCTGGAGTATACCCTTCTTTGCCAATAGTGCAGCAGCGACTTCTAATGATAGTAACTCTCATTGCAATCCTAAGTAAATAGCTAAACAGGTAGTGAGCAACAGGCTTAAGTGAAACCCCTCTGACTAAATTTCAGGTAAGGAGAAGTCAGAGCACTATATTGGTTCATTGTAACTTCTATTACTGGATTGGTTATGGTGCCAAATTTAAGTTTAAAGAATTTTAATCACAAAAAGGGTAATTGACTAATTACCTCTATGGCTATTAAGCATGGCAGACTCTAGTGTCCATACTTACATGATGACCTGCCCTATAATGATGATATTTTCATTAGCTTTCAAATAGATGATTAAAATAGATATTATATTTGGGCTAATATAAGCTTCCTTTCTTTGATTACTGGCTGCAGATGACTACTGCTGACAAGCAGCCGAGGGACCTTGACCCATGAGTTGGATCCTCACCACCGCAGCACTGGACACGCTACTACAAGCCGAAACGATGGCTCTGCATCTCCCTATCTCCTCGCTATAGGCCAAGACAGCGATCAGGTAATAATGAAGCTGGAATGGGACTCTCCATAGCTTCATGGATGACCTTATGACTCTATGGTGGATCATTCAACTATTGAAGCTATAGTCTGATGATGACCTTGACCTTGACAGTTTGATCTTCCTCAGATGAACACTACAGCCTGCAGGTATCCTAAGGCCAATAGGCCAATACGAAACCAAGGACAGCTAAGTCCCAAACCAAAGCTAACACATCCAACTAGCAGGCTAACCATCATAGCCTGAACAGACAATATGCTTAGCTGCAGGCTAATTCACAGCCTGTAAAGCATAACCCAGAGCTAAATGCTCCAGCTAGCAGCTAACACATCAAGCCTTGAACCAAAGCTAAAGCTTCAAAGAAACTAACGTCACGCCTTGTTACACGCTGTAACCCAGGCTAACATGCTCCGCTGCGGCTAACCATCATAGCCTTGAACAAGCATGCTCAGCATACAGCTAACCACGCTTGCTACACCTGTAACCCGAGCTAACATGCTCCAGCTGGCTAACCCTCGGACCAAACCTAACCCAAACCTTAACCGCAAAAACTAAACTACAACTAACTGAACCTGACCTATCCCAAACTTAACCATACTAGGCTACAGCCATATCATGATGACACCAAAGCAATGTGCAAACACACTCCAGTACCACTCTAGGCCTGTACGTCTCCAAATAAGTGAATAACCTACCTAAATGTGAACTGGTCTAAGAATAAGTCATATCCAAACAATCAATGATACAGGAACACCCAGGGACTATCACCACTGGCCTGCCTCGTGGTGAGGGTGTTAGAGCTTAAAAGCAGAAACGCCCAATGACCTGAGGTGCATTACTGATGAGTGCCTGAAATTCCCAGAGATAAAGACCAATCTATTGCCTACCAAGAATCAATGTAAACATACAACAAGGCTCACACCCAAACATAAGGCTAGTCATGCAATACGATTAACTTTTGATTAAAGACAAAGTCAAAGAATACAAAGCAAAACAGCTGACTACCAGACACACAAGAATAAAGTCAACAGACTAAAAGACAATTGCAACAACCATCAATTTGCATCTATACCCTTGCAGGTTGGATCCCTGGGGTCTAATATCAGAAATAATGGCAAAGAATAAACAACATCTTACGACTCACAAAGACAACCACAGGACAAGATAAGAGTCAAAGACAAAAGACAACTGCAACAACATCATATTTGCATCTATAACCTTTCAGGTTGGATCCCTGCGGGCCTATATATGCAAAATAATGGCAAAGCAAAACAGCAAACTGCTTGCAACTTCAAAAAGACTCACAAAACAACTACAGAAACTACAAAAGAAAAAGAAAAAGAAATATTGTTTCCTGTCTCTGTTCCCTACAGTTCTCGGGGAGCGTGATGGCCCTGCCTTGCCGTGGCTCTATCAACTGCTGAAGGCGCCGAAGCGGAGACCATGGATACTCACCAACCACACCTAACCTGCCATGCCTCAGCCCCTGGACAGCCCCGTGTCTCACGGGCCCTGCCTTTCTCACCTCAACGACAATACTACCTCTTCCTTTAGAACCAAAGAAGAAAGGAAAATCTCCTAAAACTTTAAAATCAATAACACTACCTGCTCCTGGATGACCTCTACCCACCGATTCTTCACAAATCAATTCTACTATGCGCTCCCCTCCGGCTCTGCCTACAGTGTAGCCGGAGGGGGGAGAGTGTAACGGTAAATGACCCGGGATGGTTCACCTGCAACTATAGGGTCCACTCTCTAAACTCTCCTGACATTTACACACAGTATTCATTTAATCTTCCACAGCTTGTTTTTCCCTCCCATTTCACCCGATTCATATGGAAGCCTCCTAGTCAATCACAATCAGCATCCAACTATAGAAAGAATCATATTCTGCCAGCGCTCCCCCTCGGCTTACCTAAGTGTAGGCGAGGGGAGAATGTGACGGTAATTACCCGGGAGTGTTCAACCGCAACTATGGTCCACTCTCTAACTCTCCTAGACACTACAGATCAGCATTCATTAACTTCACACCTTTTTTTTCCCCTCCCATTCACCCGATTCATCTGAAACAAAAAAGCTCTCTTTAAGGCGAATTGCCTAACCTCTTTCCACAGCCATTCATCACAACAGTGCATCCAGCACTTAAAAAAATGTTAATTTATGCCCCAGAATAATAGCATAATTACTTATTTATGTATAATATGTTTAATATATGTTGTTAGGCATAATATGAATTATGCATTATTCTATTCTCTTATTATTATTCCTCCCTATTACCTCATATTCTTATATATAGTTACAGAACACTCCTGTTTTAACCTGATACCGAGTGAACCCCTTTGCAATATGCACACACTTCTATGATAGAACTCTCATGAATCCTACATGAAGTAGTACAAGCATGGTAGGTAGAACAGGCTTTAAGATTAAAACCCCTCTCTAATTTGCAGGTAAGGGAAGTGCAGAGGCACTATATGTGTCTATTTAATTCAGACGAGTGTTAGGTGCAAAGTAAGTTTAAAAATATTTATATCCACAAAAGAGGTAATTGACAATGTTGCCTCAGGCTATTTAACATGGCAACATGCTAGTCAGACTTAGCATGATGACCTGCCCTTATATGATATTTTTCATTTGCTTTTAGGAATAGGGAAGATTAAAATAGAATATTATATTTGTGGCTAAATAACGCCTTTTCTTTGATTACTGGCTGCGAGAGACTACTGATGGACAGCAGCCGAGGAGACCTTTGACCCAGAGTTTGATCCTTCATCCACCGCACACTGGACACGCTACTACAAGGCCGGAAGAAACGGATGGCTCTGCATCTCCCCTTTCCTCCTCGCTTCGGCTCAAGACAGCGATCAGGTAAGTATATGGAGCTGGAATGGGGATCTCTCCATATCTTCATGGATGACCTTTGACCTCTGATGGCGTGGATCCTTCAACTACTTCCTATTGATTCTGGATGGATGACCTTTGACCTCTGACTGTTTGGATCCTTCTCTCAGGATGAACACACTACAGCACTGCAGGTATCCTAAGGCCAATGGGCCTAATTCGAACCAAGGAGCAGCTACAGTCCCAAACCAAAGCTAACACACTCCAACTAGCAGGCTAACCATCATAGCCTTAATCCAGGACTAATATGCTTCAGCTAGCAGGCTAATGTCACAGCCTTGGTTACAGGCTATAACCCAGAGCTAACATGCTCCAGCTAGCAGGCTAACCATCATAGCCTTGAACCAAAGCTAATATGCTTCAGCTAGCAGGCTAACGTCACGGCCTTGGTTACACGCTGTAACCCAGAGCTAACATGCTCCAGCTAGCAGGCTAACCATCATAGCCTTGAACCAAAGCTAATATGCTTCAGCTAGCAGGCTAACGTCACGGCCTTGGTTACACGCTGTAACCCAGAGCTAACATGCTCCAGCTGGCTAACCCTGGACCAAACCTCAACCCAAACCTTAACCGGTCGACTACAGCTAATCAGCTAACCCTGTACCTGACCTTAACCCAGACCTTAACCAGTCGACTATGGCTAACAAGCCACTATCATGGACTGACACCAAAGCTAATGTGCTAAACACCTGCCAGCTAACTCACTCTAGGGCCTATACGGTCTCCAAATAAGGTGAATAACCTCCAAATGTGAGAACTGGCTCTAAGAATAATCATATTCTCCAAAACATCAATTGACTACAGGACACACGCCGGGGACTGATCGACCACCGGTGGCCTGCCTCGTGGTGAGGGTGTCTAGAGCTTAAAAGGCAGAAACGCCCGATGATCCTGAGGTGCATTACTGATGAGGTGTCCTGAAATTCTCCAGAGGATAACAGACCAATCGTATTGCCTAGCCAGGAATTCAATGTAAACATTACAACAAGGCTCACAGCCCAACATAAGGCTAGTCATGGCATACGATTATACTTTTGGATTAAAGACAAAGTCTAAAGAATGACAAAGCAAAACAGCTGACTACCAGACGACAGCAAGAGTAAGAGTCAACAGACTAAAAGACAATTGCAACAACCATCATATTTGTGCATCTATAGCCCTTGCAGGTTGGATCCCTGTGGGTCTATATATGCAGAAATAATGGCAAAGTAAAACAACAGTCTACGACTCACAAAGACAACCACAGGACAAGAATAAGAGTCAACAGACTAAAAGACAACTGCAACAACCATCATATTTGTGCATCTATAACCTTTGCAGGTTGGATCCCTGCGGGCCTATATATGCAAAAATAATGGCAAAGCAAAACAGCAAACTGCTTGTCAACTTCAAAGAAGACTCACAAAGACAACTACAGAAACTACAAAAGAAAAAGAAAAAGAAAATTGATGTGTTCTCTGTTCTCTGTTCATCCTACAGTGTCTCGGGGGAGCGTGATGGCCCGTGCCTTGCCGGTGGCTCTCTATCAACTGCTGAAGCGGCGGCCGAAGCGGGGAGAGCCATGGGATAGCTCACCAACCACACCTAACCTGCCAGTGCCTCAGCCCCCTGGGACACGCCCCGTGGTCCCACGGGGACCCTGCCTTTCTCACCTCACCGACAATACTCACCTCTTCCTTGAGAACCAAAGAAGAAAAAGGAAAAATCTCCTAAAAACATTTAACAATCAATAACACCTACCTGCTCCTGGATGACCTCTACCCACCGATTCTTCAACAAAATCAATTCTACTATGCGCTCCCCCTCCGGCTCTGCCTACAGTGGTAGGCCGGAGGGGGGGAGGAGAGTGTAACGGTAAATGACCCGGGGGAGTGGTTCACCTGCAACTATAGGGTCCACTCTCTAAACTCTCCTAGACATTTACACGACAGTATTCATTTAATCTTCCACAGCTTGTTTTTCCCTCCCATTTCACCCGGATTCATATGGAAGCTCTCCTAGTCAATCACAGGATCAGCATCCAACTATAGAAGAGGATATCAGTATTCTGCCATGCGCTCCCCCTCCGGCTCTACCTACAGTGGTAGGCGGGAGGGGGGGAGGAGAGTGTGACGGTAATTGACCCGGGGGAGTGGTTCAACCGCAACTATGGTGTCCACTCTCTAAACTCTCCTAGACACTTACACGATCAGCATTCATTTAATCTTCCACAGCCTTTTTTTTCCCCTCCCATTTCACCCGGATTCATCTGAAAGCAGAAAAAAGTCTCTTCTTTAAGGCGAATTGCCTAACCCTTCTTTCCACAGCCCAGTTCATCACAACAGTGGCACTCCCAGCAGCTTAATAAAAATGTTTAATGTTATGCCCCAGAATAATAGCATTATTTACTTATTTATGTATATATATGTTTTAATATTATTGTTGTTAGGTCATAATATTGAATTATTGCATTATTACTATTCTGCTTATTATTATTCTTCTCCCTATTACCCTCATTATTCTTATTATATTAGTTTAGCAGGGGAAAACACTCCTGTTTTAACCTGTAGTAGCTCTGGAGTGATACCCTCTTTGACCAATAGGTGGCAGCAGCGACTTGCTAATGATAGTAACTCTCATTGCAATCCTACAGTAGAAGTAGCGTAGCAAGCATGGTAGCGGTGAGCAACAGGGCCTTTAAAGATTAAAACCCCTCTGACTTAATTTGCAGGTAAGGAGAAGTGCAGAGGCACTATATGTGGTTCTATTGTAATTCTATTGACTGGATGTTGGTTTATGGTGCCAAATTGTAAGTTTATAAGAATATTTATATCACAAAAGAGGGTAATTGACTAATGTTGGCCTCTATGGCTATTTAAGCATGGCAGACATGCTAGTGTCATGACTTAGCAGTGATGACCTGCCCTTATAATGATGATATTTTCATTTAGCTTTTAGGAATAGGGATAGATTAAAATAGAATATTATATTTGGTGGCTAATATAAGCTGTGCCTTTTCTTTGATTACTGGGCTGCGAGAGGACTACTGATGGGACAGCAGCCGAGGAGGACCTTTGACCCATGAGGTTTGGATCCTTCATCCACCGCAGCACTGGACACGCTACTACAAGGCCGGAAGAACGGATGGCTCTGCATCTCCCCTTTCCTCCTCGCTTCGGCTCAAGACAGCGATCAGGTAAGTATATGGAGCTGGAATGGGGATCTCTCCATATCTTCATGGATGACCTTTGACCTCTGATGGCGTGGATCCTTCAACTACTTCCTATTGATTCTGGATGGATGACCTTTGACCTCTGACTGTTTGGATCCTTCTCTCAGGATGAACACACTACAGCACTGCAGGTATCCTAAGGCCAATGGGCCTAATTCGAACCAAGGAGCAGCTACAGTCCCAAACCAAAGCTAACACACTCCAACTAGCAGGCTAACCATCATAGCCTTAATCCAAGACTATATGCTTCAGCTAGCAGGCTAATGTCCGGCCTTGGTTACAGCTTAACACCGAGCTAACATGCTCCAGCTAGCGGCTAACCATCATAGCCTTGAAACCCAAAAATAATAAGCTTCCGCTAGCAGGCTAACGTTCACGGCCTTGGTTAAAACGCTGTAACCAGAGCTAACATGCTCAGCGGCTAACCCTGGAACCAAACTTTCAAACCAAACCTTAAAACCATTCCGGTAACCCCACCAAAATAATCCCGCAACCCTGTACTACCCTGACCTTAACCCAGCCTTTTAAACCGTCGACTATGGCTAACAAGCCATATCTAGACTGACACCAAAACTAATTGCTAAACACCTGCCAATAATCACTCAGGCCTTAAAGGTCTCCAATAAGGATAACTCCAAATGTGGAAAACGGTCTAAGAATAATATATTCCCAAAACATCAAATTTACTACAGGACCACGCCGGGGGCTGATCGACCACCGGTGGCCTGCTCTGGTGAGGGTGTCTAAGCTTAAAAGGCAAAACGCCCAATGATTGAGGTGATTATGAAAGAGTGTCCTGAAATTCTCCCGAGGATAACAGACCAATCGTATTGCCTAGCCCGGAATTCAAAGTAAACATTACAAAAAAGGGTCACAGCCAACATAAGGCTAGTCATGGCATACCCATTACTTTGGATAAAGACAAAGTCTAAAGAATCAAAGCAAAACAGTGACTACCAGACACACAAGAATAAGGAGTCAACAGACTAAAGACAATTGAACAAACATCAATTAATGCATCTATAAACCTTGCAGGTTGGATCCCTGTGGGCATATAATGCAGAAATAATGGCAAAGTAAAAAACAGTCTACACTCAAAAGACAACCACAGGACAAGAATAAGAGTCAACAGACAAAAAACAACTGCAACAACCATCATATTTGTGCATCTATACCTTGAGGGTTGGATCCCGCGGGCCTATATATGCAAAAATAATGGCAAAGCAAAACAGCAAACTGCTGCAACTTCAAAAGAAGACTCAAGACAACTACAGAAAACTACAAAGAAAAAGAAAAAGAAATTGATGTGTTCCTTGTTCTCTGTTCATCCTACAAATGCTCGGGGAGCTGATGGCCCGTGGGCCTTGCGGTGCCTCTTTCAACTGCTGAAGCGGCGGCCGAACGGGGAGAGCCATGGGATAGTCACCAACCACACCTAACCCGCCAGTGCCTCAGCCCCCCGGACCGCCCCGAGCCACGGGGCCCTGTTCTCACGGGCCCTGCCTTTCTCCCCCCTCACCGACATACTCACCCTTTCCTTGAGAACAAAGAAGGGAAAAAAAAAAAATCTCCAAAAACATTTAAATCAATAAACCCCCTACCCGCTCCTGGATGACCTCTACCACCGATTCTTCACAAAATCCCCAAATTTCTATGCGCTCCCCTCCGGCTCTGCCTACAGTGGTAGGCCGAGGGGGGAGGAGAGTGTAACGGAAATGGGCCCGGGGAGTGGTTTTACCTGCAACTATAGGGTCCCTCTCCCAAACTCTCCTGACATTTACACGACAGTATTCATTTAATCTCCACGCTTGTTTTTCCCTCCCAATTACCGGATTCATATGGAACTCTCCTAGTCAATCACAGGAAACAGCATCCAATATAGAAGAGGATTCGTTTCTGCCATGCGCTCCCCCTCCGGCTCTACCTACAGTGGTAGGCGGAGGGGGGGGGAGAGTGTGACGGTTAATTAGGACCCGGGGGAGTGTTCAACCGCAATATGGTGTCCACTTCTTAACTCTCCTAGACACTTACAGATCGCATTATTTATCTTTCCACAGCTTTTTTTTTTTTCCCCCCCATTTCACCGGATTCATCTGAAAGCAGAAAAAGTCTTTCTTTAAGGCGAATTGCCTAACCCTTCTTTCCACAGCCCAGTTCATACAACAGTGGCACTCCTAGCAGCTTAATAAAATGTTTAATGTTATGCCCAGAATAATACATTATTTACTTATTTATGTATATATATGTTTTAATATTATTGTTGTTAGGTCATAATATTGAATTATTGCATTATTACTATTCTTCTTATTATTCTTCTTCTCCCTATTACCCTCATTATTCTTATTATATTAGTTTAGCAGTGGAAAACACTCCTGTTTTAACCTGTAGTAGCTCTGGAGTGATACCCTCTTTGGCCAATAGGTGGCAGCAGCGACTTGCTAATGATAGTAACTCTCATTGCAATCCTACAGTAGAAGTGGAGTAACAAGCATGGTAGCGGTGAGCAACAGGGCCTTTAAAGATTAAAACCCCTCTGACTTAATTTGCAGGTAAGGAGAAGTGCAGAGGCACTATATGTGATTCTATTGTAATTCTATTGACTGGATGTTGGTTTATGGTGCCAAATTGTAAGTTTATAAGAATATTTATATCACAAAAGAGGGTAATTGACTAATGTTAGCCTCTATGGCTATTTAAGCATGGCAGACATGCTAGTGTCATGACTTAGCAGTGATGACCTGCCCTTATAATGATGATATTTTCATTTAGCTTTTAGGAAA
>JAXDDX010000800.1:0-22102 GCA_034670405.1 Hoplostethus atlanticus
CCCCACGTCATTAATGAGAAAATGTGATGCCACGTCGGTATCTGCCCTTAAGGGTTACGTTAAATCTGGTTTGTGTGTTTTATGTATCTGGGGGTTTGGGGGTGTCATTGTTTTGAGTAGTGTTGACAAGTCAAGATGGTGGTGGGGGTGATGATGGTGAATTATTATGCCCAAAAATGCGCGTCAAACTAGCTTTTTGGTTTCAATACCTGCTTCAGATGACCCTGAAAATGGCCCGTACAGCCCAAAGCTGACCTAAAAGCCACCCCCCCCTTTGTTGCCCTGTGGTGGGCAATCTGGTAAATACCGCCATTTTCATTCATTGCTAACTGCTTTAAATACTATATATGTTATATATATATAGTTCATAGAGTAGCAACATTTCACATGCTTGCACGCTCACAGGCCCACAGGCTCAAAGAATGGAGCTTACACATTAGACAGGGCCTGTTCAACAAAGGGAATAGGATGTCATTGTAGGAGCCCTTGTTAGGCAGAAATGCTTGTTTATTGTTTGTCTACTAACCCTCTGTTTGACGCCCTCTGAAGGTCGAGGCTATATATGATGGCAGGACAGGTGTGCACAGAGTGGCTGATTGGGGCAAAGCCTTTCTACAGCTTGGCTTCACTTGGACTGGAACGACAAAACTCCGTTTAGCAATTGTATTGCCCTAAATTATTGTCTAGATTATTTTGTTTATCGAAACTGGATTTCTCTTTTGTACAAGGAAATAAACCCAAGAACTTTTCTTCAAACAAACCAAACTCTTCTGGACAATATTGTTTTTCAACACCTGGGCAGCACAAGCTTGTAGAAAATCACAATCTAGTCACCACAGTGACCAACAAGAACAGGAAATATTCATTGAAACGGTCACTACAGTCATGGTTTATCAAATAATGCCAAATCAACTCCCTTTCATTCAGTTCATCTTTACTGATTCCAAAAAGGAACCTTTGCTAACATTTCTATTTCATCTCTCGTCTCGTGCAGGAATCCACGCCAGGCGGCCTTCCAGCTCACGCTCCCCTGCTCTTCCTGTGGGGCACTTCTGCCCACCTCCCCTTCAAAACTTTTGAGGCTTGTGATACAGCTAGTCAAAGGCTGGAATGCAAGTGAGTGTGCAGTTTAATTGCATATCGTATGTGCTTCCTTATCGGTAGTGCCACATTAAACACACATGTAAAACAGGCTGCTAATCCCACAGTCATTAATGAGACAATGTGATGCCACGTCGGTATCTGCCCTTAACGTTACGTTAAATCTGGCTGTGTGTTTTATGTATCTGGCCGGTTGTGTCATTGTTTTGAGTAGTGCTTGACAAGTCAAGATGGTGGTGGGGGTGATGATGGTGATTATTATGACACAAATGCGCGTCAAACTAGCTTTTTTGGTCAATACCTGCTTCAGACTGACCCTGACAATGGCCCGGAGCAGCCCAAAGCTGACCCTAAAAGCCACCCCCCCCCCCTTTGTTGCCCTGTGGTGGCGCAATCTGGTAAATACCGCCATTTTCATCATCTGCTAAACTGCTTTAAATACATATATATGTATATATATATATAGTTCATAGAGTAGCAACATTTCACATGCTTGCAGCGCTCACAGGCCCACAGGCTCAAAGAATGGAGCTTACAACATTAAGACAGGCCTGTTCAACAAAGGGAATAGGATGTCATTGTAGGAGCCCTATGTTAGGCAGAAATGCTTGTTTATTGTTTGTCTACTAACCCTCTGTTTGACGCCCTCTGAAGGTCGAGGCTATATATGATGGCAGGACAGGTGTGCACAGAGTGGCTGATTGGGGCAAAGCCTTTCTACAGCTTGGCTTCACTTGGACTGGAACGACAAAACTCCGTTTAGCAATTGTATTGCCCTAAATTATTGTCTAGATTATTTTGTTTATCGAAACTGGATTTCTCTTTTGTACAAGGAAATAAACCCAAGAACTTTTCTTCAAACAAACCAAACTCTTCTGGACAATATTGTTTTTCAACACCTGGGCAGCACAAGCTTGTAGAAAATCACAATCTAGTCACCACAGTGACCAACAAGAACAGGAAATATTCATTGAAACGGTCACTACAGTCATGGTTTATCAAATAATGCCAAATCAACTCCCTTTCATTCAGTTCATCTTTACTGATTCCAAAAAGGAACCTTTGCTAACATTTCTATTTCATCTCTCGTCTCGTGCAGGAATCCACGCCAGGCGGCCTTCCAGCTCACGCTCCCCTGCTCTTCCTGTGGGGCACTTCTGCCCACCTCCCCTTCAAAACTTTTGAGGCTTGTGATACAGCTAGTCAAAGGCTGGAATGCAAGTGAGTGTGCAGTTTAATTGCATATCGTATGTGCTTCCTTATCGGTAGTGCCACATTAAACACACATGTAAAACAGGCTGCTAATCCCACAGTCATTAATGAGACAATGTGATGCCACGTCGGTATCTGCCCTTAACGTTACGTTAAATCTGGCTGTGTGTTTTATGTATCTGGCCGGTTGTGTCATTGTTTTGAGTAGTGTTGACAAGTCAGATGGGGTGGGGGGTGTGATGGTGTATTATTATTGACACACCCCTAAATGCGCGTCAAACTAGCTTTTTGGTCAATACTGGTTCAGGACTGACACAATGACAATGGCCGTAGCAGGCCAAAGCTGACACCTAAAAGCCAACCCCCCCACTTTGTTGCCCTGTGGTGGCGCATACTGGTAAACTACCGCCATTATCATCATCTGCTAAACTGCTTTAAACTACATTATTAATGTATATTATATATTTATAGTTCATAGAGTAGAACATTTTCCCACATGCTTGGCACCGATCACAGGCCACAGGCTCACAAGAATGGAGCTTACAACAGTTAAGACGGCCTGTTCAACATGCGAACTCTACAGAAAACACACAAACCCCCAACCGTGGCCTCTTTATCATCTCTTTGAGCTAATGCGTGTGTCTGAACAGCGAACAATTTCCAATCAATTATTGCCGTTCAGGCTAATAACACAAAGACAAGGTCTAGGTCAATGGAGTTAACAGCTAAGCTAACTTTATGGCACTTAGCCTAGCACTGCTGGACTGCAGATACCAGCATCCACTACGGGTTTCAAATTACAGCGTCTCCGTACCTGGACTACGGCAGCTAGTAATAAACGTCACAGACCCATACGGTTAGACGTTACACCCAGCAAAATGGCGACTACTTGCAAACAAAGAGTTATTTTCGCGCTGGAAACAGATCCCCTCTGTTGCACAATGTCAGCACTTTTACATTCACATATATTCGCTGCATAGGGGGTTAGTTAGAGAACATCGTCTAGACTATACCTTTCCCTAAAAGCAGTTTTACCTTTCTATAAGCAGAGATTTCTTCATCTGCATACACACAAGTCTATTCACTGCATAGAGGTGTATTTAGAGAACATCGTCTAAATTATCCCCTTGTTTCACCAAGTGCAGATCTCTTCTGCAATACCGACATGTATTTCGTTCACACGGGTATATTCACTGCATGGAGGTGTGTTTAGAGAACATCGTCTAAACCATCCATTTTTCCTGAAAGCAGTTTTGCCTTTCTATAAGCAGAGATTTCTTCGTCTGCATACACACAAGTCTATTCACTGCTTATATACACTGCATAGAGGTGTATTTAGAGAACATCGTCTAAATCATCCCCTTGCACTCTCCTATCGTTGTCCACAACAATTTCTCCTAACTCAGGTAGCTAATCTGAGTATAGATGAGAGCGGAGAGTCGAACAATTCACAGAACACCCCAGAGCATCGTGGGCAGTGTCTCGAATTATTCTGAAGGCCTTATAACAAAAATGTGTCGGACTCCGCCGGCACTGGTGCACGCAAAATATTGACAAGGCTTCAAACGCTTAGTTCTATTGGTAAACTATTAAACTAGTTACCACAAGCGTCCAAAATGCACTCGTAGCTTTCCTGTTAAAACTCGACGTCTTAATGTCGGGACGTAACACTTATCACTCACTAGTGTAAACTCTTTACTGGCAAACTCTTTCTCTCAAGTAGTATCTAGATTATGTGTACTCGCTCCATGGACTGCTCCTTTTTTGCTGAGATTGGTGCTACTGCAACCACTACTGTTAATAAGCCTATTTCAAGTTTCATATGCATTGATATATATTGGGACATGAAAATCAAGTAGATAATTTAATTTCCTCAAACGGAGGGCTCCAATCGATGTTAGTGTGTTGAGCTTCGTAGAACGATGAGCACTATTTGGTCAATTAAGCAAATTGGACATTATTGAAAATTACTTCTTAGTAAATTAATATGTATTAGAGAGTACACTTAACACTTGCGGGGCACCACCAGTTTAACACTGGAATAAGTCTCTTTACTGATGATATCAGTCTAATAATCAGAAGCAGTTGAGTCTAGGATTTCAGTGATTTTGACCTCATGTCCAGGATATATCAATGACCCACTCAAAGCCAGTTCTTTATAAATGCAAGATATTTATTAACATGTAAAATAAAACACCAATAATATGAATACATGTATACTAAACTTAAAAGATAATGGCAATAAAAACTGACAAAACAAGATAGCCAAGATAAACAGTGGCCGAGGATATATTCAAATAAGGTAGAAAGTTAAACCTGTGGCAGAGCATATATCAAAATAAGAGTGGCAAATGATATTGGATCAAAGATGGCAAGGAAGTTTGCACCGACAAAACGACCTGAGCTGTAATAGTCTAATTGCGGCAATGTGGCAACAAGAAAGATGGGCTTGGAGACAGTGAACAGTTTCGGAGGACTTGGCGAGAAGAGGACGAGATAGTGGAGAGAGAGAGAGAGAGAGAGGTATTCTAACCTCACTTTCACAGTTCAACACTGCCTTTGCATCACCGTCGCATCAACAGAAAAGTTGGTTACCGTCCCTGGTTATGCAGGGTGTCAGCGGCGTCCTCGTCCTCCGTGGTAACTGTCGCGCAGTCGCAGTGGACAGGTAAACTCACGCTACGTGTTTGGTTGGACCAGTCGACTACAGGAGGGCCGTTGTGGAGTGCGGTCCGGGGGCCGTTGTTCGTTGGCGTAGTCGTACCAACAGTTCACCTAGTGGTTATAGAGGGATTCGGGGGGGGTGCTGTGTTTGACACACGTCGTTCAGGATGCAGAGTAGAGTAGCGGCTGGTTCTGACTGTGGTTTTGTAGTCTTCTGGATCACGTTGAGTGAAATCAATCGGCCGTCCGGCAAGATTCACTTGGAGCTGTTATGGTAACTTGAGCTGAGAGAAGGAGCTTTGAGCCAGGTTTCAAAACTTAGTTACAGGACGGGGGGGTTGCGGGACGGGCTGCAGGACAGTTGAGTTGAGTTTCTTGATGTTCCTTAATGTTTCTTGATGGTCATTCCGCTTGAGTTTTTGCCCGTCCGCCCGTTGCAGGAGTTGTCCTCCTTTGTTCGTTCGAGTTTGGAGATTATGTATGTGTGCTGAGCGAGCCAAGGGTCAAGGACTGACAGGCTTTATGGTATGTCAGGAGTAGTAGGTGTTTCCTCATTTGCATGCATCAGATTACAACTTGATGACTGGTGATCACCATCCCCTAAAACTGCATTTCCAGCTCAGGTATTGGAAATACATCATTTTCTTGATCCTTTGGATGCAACTGACATATTTAAACACCTAACAACAAATGGGTTTGTATGACACCAAACATCACATGTCTTACCACAAAATAATGTCGAGTAAACAAAAGTCCTGATAACACATTATACAATACAATACAATACAATATACTTTATTTGGTCCCTGTGGGAAATTTGTCTTGGACTCAAGTGGTTTGCACACATATAACTGCCTCCATAATAAAAAAAACAACATATAACAAGCAGCACATACTGTAGTACAATCAACACCAATTCCACGTATCTTGCACATTCCACTATATTGCACATATCAACAGTGATAAGAACACATGGAGCTATTGAACAACCCTACATCCTACCCTACATAACACTATTTAAATTTTTAATTGAGATAGGCACAAAATTAGTTTTAACACGGTTGGGTTACATCTGGGTACTCTATATCGTCTGCCGAGGGAAAGAGCTCTATCTCGGTGTGGAGGAATATGAGAGGTCAGAAATATTTTTCCGTGCTTGCTTAAAACGGGACTGAGGCTCATATATGGACTGGAGGGACTGGTGTTCCTTCCTCCCCATACCTTCATGGCCAGTCGTACCAGAACGAGCAAGCTTAGATTTCAACTTTACATTGAGAATTTGCCATACCATGCTGACATCCCATACCTAAACTATGCTCTCTACTACAGCCTGGTAAAAATAAAAACTAATCCTCTGGTACACCCCATGCACCCTGAGCCTGCGCAAAAGTATACTCTCTGCCTGTAAACGAGAACACAAACTTTCAAACATGGGCATTATCTAAGGTATTATCAAGTGAACACCATAGGTATTTGTGAGGAGCAGACCTGATTGATTGGTTCATCATGTTGATCATGGACTCTGATCCCCATTGACCCTGGGGTCCAGAAACCATCTCCTCAGTTTTTCACCATTTAAATGAGGTAGGTTGGCATCCACACCACTGCTCAAAACCTCTCTTTCATCGAAATAGGCTGAAGGACTTGAGTCCTTGTTGCAGTATGTTTAATTATGCTAATGAGATCTGAGGCGGACCATCTCTGTGCACGTATATTCAGTGCACAGGGTGGATGACACACACAGCCGTTTTGTGGTTTTGGGGACTCCACCAAAGGTCGTGCTCTCTCAAACAGCGGCTGTCACACTCGGCTATGTAGGGTTCTCTTTAGCCTACACTGGATTTCGGGCTTGAACCCGGGTGTTCAGAGCTCACTCCCCAGTGTTGGGTGGTGGCCTCATCACCTGTAAGGGTGTGTCGGTGGAAGAGCATATTTACGCTGCCGAGTTTCCCTGAGTCCTTTTGTGGCCTTCGGCACTCCTGTTCTGGTGCTGGGAAGAAGGCGGCGCCCCCTCTTGCAATGCAGGACCAAGGATGAGTCAATTTGGTGTGACAGTTACAGTTCGTAACTTGCTTCTTCTCAGTCCTTTCGCATTGCCCTAATCACTGCTGGATGCTGTCTTATTCCCTGGTTACAGTTCTCTTTTGTAAACCCGGGTACATAAGATGAGTGGTGCGGGGACAGTAGACCCCACCTGTTCAGAACAAGTACAGAGCATGGTCAGAATTGTATTTCCCCCATAGCGGGGAAAGTTGAGCGTGATGAGGGGGGACTCACACTTTGGTCCTGGTAGTGAGCCAGCAGAACAGGGAAAAGGAGCTGGCCAGCAATGAACTGACAGCTTTATACTCTCTACTTGAGTTCACACGGTGGATGCACTCATCTATTGGGCAGGTCCTATCAGTGGTGTAGTCATAGTTTATTGTCGTGGGTATATGTGATGATTCCCTCCCAGCCAGTACACAACCATTCTGGAGCGACACCATAACGCACCACACACTCACTAACGCATCTACAGTACTGCCCTCCACACATAATTGAGAGTATTCTGAAAGACTGGGTATGTGTTATCAACATTTAATTATAAGCATCACACGACTTTAACAGCCAATGACATTACAGCTGACAACATATTATACCTGGTCCATATTCAAAAAGTGTCTTTCTGGACCATTAATATAGATAGATAGATTCATTAACATAATGTTTTAGATACTTTATAAAAACAATTTATCAAACTCTTCATCCATTGATGGGTCCATTTACATTTAGCCCATGTTCTACAGTTAATCCTTTGATGGCCATGAATTAGCTTTATTTACTGATTTAGAATAGGAGTCTTATCTTTGCACTGACACGTCCCTTATATTTTTGAAGTTTCTTCCTAACTAGCTGTTAGGGATGTTACTTTTAGCCTTAGATGTTTTATGAATACGGCCCTGGAGCACTGGTTCATCAGATGGCAATTTTCAATGCCAAAGCATGGATTACGATTTAAGGTATTATTAAGAATTTTTAAGTACTTATTAGCAAGTAATTATAACAATAGTATATTATTATTAATAACAATAGTATTATTAGTATTTTTACGGATTATTAGTATTATTAACAATATTATAACATTAAAACAATAATGCAAAGCATGAAAAGCTTATCTGTTTTAATAACATTATATTCACAGTTTGAGCAACCTTTCCTGCAGGTCTGTCACAAACATTCATTAAAGAATATATGAAACTTGGCATTGAGGACACAAACAGGAAAGTGGCGTACATATCTTCAACCACAAGCAGAGAATCAGATGTGTTGCACTTTCTCTAATACAGTATTAAGGGGACCTGATGACAAGTGGGCCTCAGAAAGATGCTAAAGTTTGTGACTGGGTCTGATGGTCTCTGTGTGAGTCCTGGTCACACCCTTAAGTGGGACTGTCACCCGAACCTGTAGCACATACCTAGGGCCCAGTTCTGGAGGTACCCAGTACATACCATCCTCTCCAGATTATGTGTCGAAGTGGAAAAATTACTGGCCAGTAATGACTTGTATGTCATGGACATTGTTTTAGATGCATCCTCCACCTATAAAGAAAACAGCCTTGGTCTTTATATGTCTTTATAGAATAAAGACTATAGGCCTAGCTACAAATGATTATAAATAAAGCTATGTTGTGTATGTAAATAGTTATTATGAAAATTAGATGAATTACAAATGTTAAAAGATGTAATGTCAAACGTCAGTTAGAATTGACCGCTCAGTTAAAGGCAGGTAAGTGGCCTCGGACAAGGTTGGGTCTACTCCAACATTAAAAGGGGAGGTGCTGTGGACTTGACTCACCACTTACCTTAACACCAGCCATATACAGTAAAGGCAATGTGACATATGTGGTTGAAGAAATAATAGGCAATAATTGTATGCACCATTTCAATATTTCTTATGTCAATCATTTTCTATCACTACCTCTTGTATTACTACTGAACAAAACTGCTTAGTGGGAAAACTACTGACAGTACATGTGACATGCATTCTATGCAGCTGTTTTTATGACTTTGCAGTGTCCTTGTTTGTTTTATGAAACCTCATCCCCAACTGCTCATTCCTGTGTGTTCCTCTACAGAGTGAACTATCCTTCAGTCTTTGTCAGCAGTGTGAGTGTTCTCTACACAGGAGGCGACTCTCTCTCCTCTATTTGATCACAGAGGTCACTGAGGTACCAAAAAACTAAAACCAAACTAAACCCAAACCCAGGGTTGAGGGGTTCAGTGATTGTGGTGGTGGAAGGTGTGACAGGTGGGATCAGTGATACGTCAGAGGAGACTCTTAGCAGGACTGAGTGCCAGCAGGCCAGTCCAGATACACTCCTACTATGTTAGAGTCAGAGGAGGAGGAGGGGATACGTATGTCTGTTCTCTCTGTGCAATTGTGACATGCCAGAGTAACTATTATTTGAGCAGATACAGACTCCAGGACTTGTCATTCCCTCCAATCCAAAGCTGCGCCCACCCACAGCTCCTATCTCTTGTATTGACGAGGGAGCGAACTTGGATGTACAACTTATAACGAGAGTCACTGGGCAAAGATTTTTGCGGGCACCAGGCGGAAATTAGTGACTTGCAGTAACTTTAGACAAACGTAGAACAATTTTAATTATCCTTTATTGCGGATTATACATTCTACTCATAACGATATAATATTTACGTGCTCATTAAAAAAGAAAAAAAAGAAAAAGAAAGTAAGTCTATTTTTAAGTCCTTATTCAATGAAGTCTAGGATGTGGGAGGGCTGGGGCGGTTGCCTAGCACTCTATTGGCCAGCGCCATGTGTCATAGCTTTTCAGGACAGTGGAAAGATTGATGCTTCTCCTCTGGAGACGGACTTTCTTCATGATTCTTACTTGTTGTATTCGATGTTTCTGATGGTCTTTGAGCTCTTCTTGTCTGTTCCACCAGGCATTGTAGGAAGAGTCTGATTGGTCTCCAGTGAAAGACCCAGGAGGAACGGAGGAACAAGTCCAGGTGTCCATTTGGGTTCTGTAAGGCCTTGTCCACAGCTCTCTAGTAGAGGTGTTTAATGTTAGAGTTCTTTTTCCTTAATAGTAGCAGACAGCTGGGATGGGTGCAGTTCCTGTGGTGTGATGAATGACAGTAAGACATAGACCGCAGCCAGAACTCATGGAATGCTCAGATGGGAAAACAGCAGACAACCTGGTCCTGGTACAGCCACGCTACCTCTTTAAATGATCTGTGTGAAACACTCTGAGTACACTGAGGGCTGCTCTGATATCCAATGTCCACTCTCATGTTGGTATGCTTCATAGAAGATCAGGTTGCCTTTCTCCAGCTGCTCAAATGTCAGTTTTCCCAGAGAAGAATTTCATCTTGTTGGTCTCTGTATTCAGTGTGGCTCTGTCTCAGCTCTCCCATGAACTTGACATTCACCTGTTTGGACTGAACCACAGGACAGTGGATGTACATCTCGTCAGGGTCTGTGTGCTACTTTCCTCTCATGATTGGTTCACCACATTGGTCCAGAAACTGTACCAGTGATCCAGAGATAGACTGGGATGGGACAAACAGATGTGGAGGCTTCGTGATGTACTTGATGTGGGGAGATGATTTAAACATTAAAAAGATGCTTTGCAGGCAATAGCAATAAGAATATATGAAAACAAAGCTGGATGTAAAGGCCTGTCCCTATGACTTTAACCTGGAGATCAGAAGGTCAGGAAGAACATTTCAGGTGAATATGATATACTCATTTCCAACTCCATTGTAACTATTCAGCTCATCGTAGTGGACAAACAGGCCTGGACTGTGTGCAGCCCAATGATGAAGGCAACAAACACTGGTTTGGTTTTTTTATTAATGTGCACGACTGTGGTCACCCACATGAACAAATCAATATTTCACCCAAATGACCCCTGGGGATTTTGCGTCATTCATCTTCCAATATGGAATTGGAATAGACTGTTCATTTGAGAAACTCTCCTCTTACTGACTCAGAGAGTCCGCAGCTCCTGCCTGCTTCATTGTCCTCAGGTAGTGAGTGTGATCTTCAGAAGTGCCCTCTCTGTGCTCCTCCTGTTGTTATTCCTTCTCCATGTCACCTCCTCCTCATAATCCCTCTGCCTTCTCTACTAAGCACTTCTGGGTATACATCTGGAATCAGAACCGTCTGGAACCTCTTCAGTAAGTTCTTCACAAAAAAGTGAAATCGTTCTCCTCAAGCAGCGGGAACAGAAAATATATAAATGACACCTTTCATACTAAAATTGTGGAACAAAAACATCAGATCCATCTGTTCATAGACATGAATGCCCACTGGTTAAAGAGGTGCTAGCAGTGAGACAATTAGGACCAGAATGGTTGTTTTTCATTTAATTTCGCGCTGAAGTAAAGGTGTTGTTGTATCATTTACACACCATTAATATGGAGGCCCAGGTTCTGTTTGAATGGATCCTAGGAGTCTGACCACTGGAACCTCTGACCTTGCCTGGTGGACTTGGAAGAAAACATATGAATTAGGTCTCTAGATATCAACACACACAATCACACACTACTCACTGTGTTGTGTCATGATGGGATCCTGGTAGAAACACAAGGTAAACACCACTGTATTGCTGCTCTGATTATTGGATGTGATGTTTTGGAGAGAAGAAAACTAAAATGAAGCCAGACCAATTCTATATCTCTCAGGACAATCTTACTATGCTCTGTAGCAGTGAATCCTAACTAACTCATCTGATGTAAATTCTACCTTGTGCCTCAGTAGAGTGGTGTGCCACTTTGAAGACATCAAAGGTTTCAATAGACTTGTTCTCTCTTCTTGGATACACAGCTGGGTACAGGGGAGTCTGGTCTATCATGCTGGAAGGGCCTTCAACACACCCCAGACAGACCTTTTACTCTGAATACATGATGGTGTCATGATCTCATGCTGAAGCTTGAGATGGAGAAACAGTCATGACAGTTAGAGATCTCGTCTTAACCCTCTTAGCTTTGTCTGGCTGTCATGTTCCCCAAGCAGAGAGGTTTTAGAGGTAGGGACCCCCTCCTCTCTCTCAGACAGATTCATAGTAGAGCGTCCAGCTTTACAGAAACACACCCAACGTACTGTTAGCTGGACTCCTTCATTACAACAAGGTTTCATTACAGGATAGATTACTTCCAGGGGTTTCATCATTCGTGTCAGTAAAATGACAAATGTTGTGTGTTATGTGTATTTGTACAAAATTGTGTACAAAATACTAGGATCACTGCTCTTTATATCAAACAGACTGACCAGGTACATCTAGACAGACTTTTTAAGCCTTGGGGACAAAAGAGACATGGACTGGTCTAAAGGGGTTTGTGTGAGTCTAAGTATTGTGGAGGTGCTAGTTGAATCTTTATGTTGCCTCTCTCTCTTGTTCTGGTAATAAAAGACGTATGCCCTCCCAGTGCCACACCTGCACCAATTATCTGCTTCTTATATCCTACCTGTTTTAGTGCCCCTATTGTCAACAAAATAAAAATAATTAACACAAAAAGACTAATATAAATCAATAATAATAAACACAACAAAACAGTCCAGCATATACTTAAAATAGCTTCTCAGTAAGTCTTGAAAGATTATTATATACAGAATACTATCGATACAGTCATCAGTACCAGATAGCGCTGTTCATCAAACCATGCATAATGCTCCCTGTTATGTTCTTTACCTGGTGAGTCAATTACAGACTAGGATGACAGGGGACTTTCTTCTTCTTTTGCAGAGGAAACCTTTGACTATTCTGTTATTCTCCTTCAACAACGTCTGGTGCCTCGTCTACATTTGATCCTGAGGGTGCTGTCTCTTCCTCATACATTCACTATCACATCTAGAAACATTGGTAAGTCAACAAACAGTCTGACTGTGGCGAAACGTAACGGCGTTCCATAGTAAACTCACGGTGAGACGGCTCCTCGTGTCCCTGCTCACTGTGTTTTGAGACCCACACACAACAACAAATTATAAGTTCCCACTCAGATCCGATGGCTGCAGGGTGTCGGGGCAGGGCGAACCCTCCTGCCAGCCGACTCGCCCCCGCCAGCATCCCGCCACTGCAACCACACCGGTCTCGCCACAGGCATAATTAACCCCCCCCCCCACCAGATCAACTCTACCAATACACTGCCACACACACCACACATACCTTCCCAGTCCATACGTGGAAATTGATGGTCTTCTTTCCCAAAGGAATGAAGCCACCCCACATGGCTGCCAAGTGATAAGGATGACAACCAGGGCGACACGGTTGCGGTGTGCAGGGCTTAAAGTCTTCTTTTGAACATATCATCCCAGGACAACATCCCAGCAATCATTCTGGACTGCACTAATTTGGGGAAGGGCAAGCTTTTGGAGAGAGGTGGAGAAGAATGGACAAACCACATGACGTGCCTACTGTTGGGGTCTTATCCTTGCTGGTGTTTTCATATCCAATGGCGAATCACAGAATCTCTGGGATGCAGGAAACTGGCAGATAAACTTACCGTGCACAATGTCTCTGGAAAACTTTCACATTATTTCAGCATTATCAGGCTCTTGATAACCATACACCAGACCAGCTGGTGGCAGACCGACAGCTAGCTGCAATCAGGTCAGTGTAGTGGCATGTGGGGTCTAGGGTCCCCTGTAGGGGACCACCATCCCTGGTTTTTACAACCTGCGGCCAAATTAAAGTTGATGACGCAGCTTACACCATTTAGGGCCGTCTGCCATTTCAGTGCCAGTACATGACTGTTCTGAACTCGCAAAAATAGGAATCAAGATCTGGGCTGCCCTTTGATGCATGCCTCATCATTGCATGTGCTACAATTTGAGTTGTTGACAGTTAGATAGACCAGGGGACTAGGTTCGTAGGAGCAGTTTCATAATAGCATCAGGAATATACAGCAGACCACAGACAGGAAATAAGTTGAACTGCCGGCTTCATTTATCTAAAGTTGGGAAGTAGGACATAAACACATCAGACAAATTCTGATACAATTAAAAAAACATATTACAATAGTATAAATCTTAGGCTCATGAAACCCTTTGCTTTGATTTCACCTATATAACTATTTTAAGTTCAGATATTTTATTCTAATTTGGGATCCTTTTTAAATCAAATTTTAGTTCTCTTTTCTTTTAAGTACTAATTATACTAATTAGTTCAATATTCTATTATGTTCTATTAGGCCTTTTTAGTTTATTCTACTTCCCTTTAAACCTGATTACTTAACCATAAATCAAAAAAATCAACAGTAACACACATTTGCTTTAAAACCAATTAAAACACAAAAAAAAATGAAAATAAAAACCCCGGGCATGCAACATCAACATCATACAATCCCAAATTTCAATAATCAATTTTCAATACCAATGCGGCAAAAATCAGCCCCTTTTTTTAAGTATTTTTCCCTCCCAATTGAGTCCCCCTGTTCGTTGCACACAAAATACTGGAGTTTCAGTCCCCCACGATCCAGGCTTGAATCTGTACTTGTCCTTGGGATGGGCTTTTTTGCTTAGCGACAGATTTACTTACCAGCGGAGATCTCCTATGGGGGGCTCCCCATTTTTTTTTTTCCCACTTGGAGGTGTAACACCAAGCGCGATTTCACCAACCCAAAAACCTTGCCAATCCGGTGCGTCGCTTCAAAGGGACGCCCCAAACTTCCCCTCCCTGCCCGGCACAAGGCACAAACCCAAAGCCCACAAAGGGGTAGAACAAACAAAAACTAAAAATAGATAAAGAAAGAAAATTTTCGTCGTAACTGCTATTATAACTTCAATATTATTACTCTTTAGCTCTCGTTTTCGGGCCTTCATTTTGCAAGGGGCTACGTATTTAAATCTAGTCCTCCTGAACTTTTTTCTCGCAAGGCGGCGCTGATTGGCTAATCCGCTGCTCCTGCAATGTCCCCAAAAATAGCAAAATCTGATATAAAAAAAAAATCACAGTAAAATACTGCTACATTACTTGATATAATACTTTTTACTGTTTACTATTTATTGCCTTTGATAATAAAAATTATGAATTATTATTTATTTATTTATTAATTCAACCCTTTTATATTTTTATATGGGGTTTTTTTAACCTGGTTACACCCTCCCCCCTTAACCCTTCAAGTCCCTGTGCATAGTGAAAAATTCTATACACTGGGGTTCGGGTAGGGGTAAACCTAGGCTCTACAAGGGGGATCAAATACCTACCAAGTTTTGAAGTAGGGTTGGATAACGCTACTAAGGGGGTTTCCTAGCTCAGATATGTCAACTTTTTAACTTTTTTCTTTGTCTTGGGGATTTTCTCATGTACATTGTGGTACATTTTCACCATTTTCTTCTCACAACTTCTGGTTCGTTTTTGATTTTTGGGCTGCATTTTTCCACAGATCAATACACTCATCCCTCCTTAAGTTTTCATTCGAATTCGGTACACCCAGCTTGGCTGACATGTTTCAGGGTTTCTTTTTCTTCCACGGGTTTTCCATGGTTGTTCATTAATTTTTCCCTTTTTTCGGGCAATTTTTTTCCTTTTTCAGGGGGTCCCCCTATGGGTAGGGTTCCCCTCCAGGTGAGTATTTACTTTCCACTTTTGTTCATTTTTGGAAAGGTTTCCTCAAATTTCTCCGGTGGGGGTCGGCTCAACAAAGAATTGACTGCTCCCTTGGAGGCATCGTCATCCCATATTCCTGAGTGGCCCCTTGGGGTTTTCCAAGACGAATCTGCAGGATATAGATATCATCCTCTTCTTCAAGCACCTCTGGCCTCGCTCCTCAGGAAAAGGCCTGGAGTTGACGCGTACTCGGCTTCGAGGTTTTTTTTGACACAGCAGAGGTTCCCTTCAAACGGAAGAAACACACGGCAAAAAAGGGGTCCTGTGCAGGGTTCAAAGGGGGGACCATTTTTGTTTTCGGGCCGACGGGTGAAACTGGAAGGGTCCTCCTTCCGATCAACAACAACATGCAAAACTGCTTCCTTTGGGGCAGCCCATTTATGTTTCCTCTTAGGCGCACGTTTCCACTATACCGGTCCCCAAACACAAAGGGTGATTCAGTGACATGTTGTCAAACCCTCTTTTTGTTTTTTTTCACACTTTTGGCAGCTTTTTCAGTAGCCGTGTAGCTCCTTGAAGACGGGTTTTCAGAGCTTAAACTACGGGAATGAATCTTTGATGACGGGTTTCCCCGGGAAATTAAAGCAAGATCGATAGGCAACCGGGGCTGCCGCCCAAACATCACCTCATACGGCTGAAACCTGTTGTCCGTGTTTTGTACAGTTATATCTGTCCCAAAGGGCTTCCATAACCCCAGTGTTTTTGTCTTCGTTTTCGAGATACCAACAACTAAGAGCGTCCTTTTTAAACCTTTCCACAGGGTTTCCCCTTTGGGATGGTACGGGGGGTTCCATTTGTGGATTCCTGCAAGATCCAAGCTTTGTCTTTTTTTAGACTCAAAATCCCCCCTTGGTCACTAGGCAATTTTTTCGGGAAGCCATATGTACTATAAATTTTTTTCCCCAAGGCATTTCGCTACTGTTTAAGTTTTTTTGATTGGGAGGGGGTTGCAACTGAATTTAGTAAAAAGTCAGGACAAAAGGACATCTTTTGTGTTGCTTCGGTCGGGGCTCTTTTGATAAAAAGTCTATACAGACAACTAAAGGGGTCAGTAACCTGTATGTTTCTAGGGGGCTGCCTTCTCGGGCAGTGCCTTTCGAGGGGACAAAACCCGGCTACAATTTAAAACTTTTTCTCTATACATAGCCATTCAGGCCAGAAAAATCTGGCCCCGTTGGGTCAAGTGGCGGGGCTTTCAATCCAAATGACCCATGCGTCATAAAAGGCTTCGCTTACCATGTCTCTCAACTTTTCTGGTAAAGACTAGTTGATAGTATTTCCCTCACCAACTTGCCTTTTTCCTGTAAGAATCCGTTCGCACTCCAGTTTGTTTAGGTCCGCAAAAAGGGTGGGAAATTTTGGCCTTTTTCTCCTTACAAGATGAGGAGGGGTTTCCCCCCCGTTTTTTAACTGACAGATTTACTTCACAGATAGCAGGGTCGGCTCTCTGTTTTTGTTTCAAAACTCCTCCCGATATCAGGGAAACACGGGAACCCTCATATTTCGCAAAGCATCTGGGGTAGCGTTAGCTGACATAGCAAGAGATGTTACAAGAGGAATATCGGAAACCCTTTTTTTTAAAGGGGTTCACAGGGGATTGACAGTGTTTCTCACAGACGCACTAACACAGTAAAGGGAGATATGTGAAATCTCAGACTCAGGAAGGTGGTGAGTATAATTGACGAATTCGCTCCTCCTCTTTCTGAGAAAACCCAAACGTTGACAGTTCAGCATGAGGACGTCGGGAAAGTCCGTCAGCGTCGAGGTTGCGTCTTCCGCTCGATACTGAAGCTGAAACTGGAAAAGGGGGAAAGGGCGACAACCAGCGGTAGCTTGTTCCCTAACTTAGCCGGGTCAGAAGGGAAGTTAGGGGGGTTTCGTCGTAACTACTGTAAAAGGCCCCATACAAAAGTCACAAAACTTCTCTGCACAACCCCCTTGGCCCAGAAACTCAAGTTTTGTGAGCTGGGTAGCGGATTCCCTCTTTGACAATCCACGGCGGGGAATCGATAACACCATTCCCCCCCCTGTTTTTGATAAAGGGGTGCTCCTAACCCTGGTACTGGGACTGTATTAATACATACGGCAACTTTTTGGGGTTGGCCAAAACCCCAACACCCGGGGCTGTGGTGAGCTTGTCAATTATCTCTTCAAAAGCCCGTTGACAGCTGCTGTCCACCTTCCCTTTGGGGTCTTTGGGGTGAAAGTACGACCCCTTTCTCTTTTAGTCCACTACGCTCTTTCCAAGTGGTGGGACCCAAAGTGAGGTCGGTCAGTGGCTTCACTATCTTTAGTACCCTTCAATAAGCGCCGTAATAACCGCAAACCCCAAGACCCGGGGCAGCCTTTGAGGTTTCTTTGGACCTGGCCGGTCTTTAGGGCCTCAACTTTCTGGGGTCTGCCCACACCCTTCTGCGACACGATGTGTCCCCCCGGGACCCACCCACGTTTTGGAAAAATTTACATTTCTCCCAAAACGTTTCAATCCGTTTCCTTGAGACGTTGAGTACTTAAGAAGGGGGGTTTCATGTCTTTTAGGTTTCCGAGAACACTATCAGTCTCAAAAAAACCTAGGGTTTTTTTAGGTTATATCACCCATGCACTTCTCCATCACCTTTGAAATGTGCGGGAGCTTTTTTTTATGCCCTGGGGCATTCTATTTAAACCCCAAATCCCAACGGGCATACAAGGCGGTCTTGTTTTTTTCACCTCATCTACCTCGACGATATACCCCCCCCGACTTTAGGGGTTTGGACGGAGAACCACTTTGAAAACCCTTTAAATGCTGAGAACGTCTCCCCAAATAGGGAGAGCATGGGCGTCCTTGATTCTGCAGGTTCAATTTTCGGTAATCGATACAGAGTCATATCGCCGTTTTTTTTTTCCTAAACCCCCACAGGTAAGAGAAGGACACCAGCCCCTCCCGGATTACCCCCCCCCTTCGCTCCTCCCCCGCAGGGGTCCCGCACAGCGGCAAGCCCTTTTGGACGCAGGGGGCGAGGTCTGTGTTTAAAGGGTGTCTCATCACTTAACTTGTCTGGGGCTAACTTTTTCTGTTCGACCAAAAATCAGAATCATGGGGGCAACACCTCTGGGATAGCCTAAGCTTTTGCTTTACCCCTCCCTCCTTCAGCTGAAGGGGGAAAAGGTCATCAAAGTTAAAGTCTAATTCGAATTCTCAGGGACTTTGGGAACTTCTGAGGGTGTTATCATAGGGGGTTGCTTACTTGATACTACTTCCTGCAAAGCAGGATTTCAGCTAGAACTCTTTGCTGAATGATGAGTCATGCTTTCTTTCATTGCGCAGCACCACTTAACCGTTTTGATGACTTTTCAGGGAACTGATAGACAGTTTTAACTAACAGGCCCCTGGTAAGTAAATGATGAAGGGGTTCAAATACAACCACCTATCTGAAGTTGGCTGTTTTACAAACTGACCCCTTTTAACACACACTTTGCCTGCAGGGGCAACTTCAGGTCTTTTCCCAAATCTCACTAGCCCTATGCTGTGTTTTCTTTTTTTCTTTTTCTCTTTGCATTATTTTCAGGGCAACCCTGTAGCCACAGGGAGGGCTTGGAGATCTTTTACATGGAACATCCTTCAACACTATACAAGGTGTTGGGGCCCACAAGAGGGGACTGGGCATTAACCGTGTGCTGGACAACTAATGCAAAAGTGGACACAGTGATTTCAGAACCGAAAAAGTCTTAGGAAAAGGTGAATCACCCAATAAAGCCTGAATAGGGAAAAGTTTGACCGTTCCCCCAGCCTCATCTCAAAAAACACCATTCAACGGTGTATACTAAGTTGGGGGAGGTGTTCTCATAAAATGACTGCGATAAAAGTGGTTACCTGCGATCCTGTATCAAGAAGGGAGTTCAACCTGCCACAATGGGTACCTGAGCATGCACTTTTTTCCCCATCAGACCATCAGGTATTTTTACAGGGGGGGGACCTCTTTGGTGAAAACCTTTTTTTGGCTTTTTTCCCCGTATCAAAGGTGGGGGCTGTTGTCACTATCTTTAGCTCTCATTTGTCCCACAACGAGAGCTGAACCTATTTTTAAAGACTGGGGAGGGACTGAGCCATTTGACTGTCCCCACAGAGACTGTTTTCTCTTTTTAGTTTCTTCCTTTTGGGCAGCTACCAACGATGGATTTGGATCATTGGACATTTCAGATGCAATGTGGCCATCCTCGCCACACTGGAAACAGTACCATGGCTTTGGCCTGTTGCGGGGCTTCTGGTCAGCAGTGGGAGGAGATTCTTTGTGTGTATTTGGCTGTTTTGGGCGCTCATTTTAGCCACTTTGGGGCCTGTCTCTTTTTCTGTGGTTTCATGCTTGTGAGCGGGCTTATGAAGCTCAGTAATCTGTTTCTTTAATTCAGCGACAGCACTGTCTTCAGAAGGCACTTTGACTCTGCTTTCCATGGGTTTAGTCGGGCGAGTTGACTTTGCAGCTCAGTGACTTTGTTCCCCTTCATTTCAGTTATGTCACTCTCTTGATGACGCATCACTTTCAAGGGAGCTTGCAGTTAAGAGATGTGCAACCGACCTTTGTCCTTGATGCACCAAGGGCTTTTTCCTGCGGCTTTCTTTTGCCGTGTGCCTATCTTCCTCTATGCGTATCTGTAACAGCAACTCAGCAAACGGAGTGGGGTTGTCCCCCTACTTCAAGCTGCAGGTCACTATAAGCACATCTTCCCAACATCCTCGACAGAACTGAAAGCAAAAGATGTTTGTCAGCTTCCCTAGGGAGATACACCGCCTCTTTTCTGTCTTTGGGAAGGGCTGCTGCAGACGGTGTAGGTAGTGGGATGGCTTCCCCCTCCAGCATCCTGGAGTAATTTGGGGGAACTTGGCGAAAAACCATCGCCATCTTCTACAATGCCGAAAGCTGGGGTCTAATAGTTCAAGGTAAGCTGTAGGTAAGGCTTGTGGCCCTAAAGGTTTCACAACATCAGTTTGCGGTGATACTAGACTATAAAAGGATTTTCCTTGAGCCCCTGCAATTCTGACAAAGTTGTGACCTAAAAGGAGCCAAACACGTTCCGCCATGTCTCAAATCTACCTATGAGAAGGCACGGATGTCTGCCTGAAAAACCCTCTGAGTCTGAATGAACACATTCGTCTGTGAAGTAATGCTTTCCTTCTCACTATGTGTTTCCACAACCATTCGCTGCACCTCTGGAGGATTAAACATCACTCTTGAAATCTAGGGGTTTTCATCCCGTTAGGTCTGGCTGAATGGTTTGGACATTGTGGCACTCCAGAGGATTCACCCAGCTCCATTGTCCTTTGCTGGAACCAGCCTGGTGAGTTACCTGCTGTGGCTCATTAAAACTGGTGGCTGTGCTGGTTCGATTGGTATCTCTGAGGTAGAAGGCTCATTTGCAGGCTCACTCATTGACCCCTGTATCAGCACTGCTGTTTGACTGCATCTAGACGCTGCTCCCCGCAGGATTTCTTCAAAGGATCTGCCACTCAGTTTTAGCTATCTTTTGCATTCACTGAAATAGCACGGGTGGCGTCACTGGTCAAAAATCGGTACGTACTCACTCAACAGGGCCTAATGTGGTATGTGACTCCATTAGGGGTCTTATATTGGGTATGGAAGTAAAGGCTCAAGAGCGCTCACTGCAGTTCCACTCTCATAAATCTACAATGACATTTTTGTGGTATGGAGATTGGGGGTCATCTACCCTAACCTTCTTTCAATGCGCCCATATCTGTTCAAGAAATCAGTTAAATCCTCATCTATGTCCTCTGTCAGTGAGTCCCCCTAACAATAACTGGAGTTAGGCACTTAAATATTCCCCTCTATCTACTACTTCCATTTTTATTTTTTTTTTTTACCGGACTATTTTAGGTCTGGGTGGTCTGAACAATGAGGCTAATATTCCTAATACTTCTCTAAATTAACTCAATTTAATAGACTGGCTCCTGGCTGGCTCGCCAATTATGTAGCACTTGAGATGTTGACAGTTAGATAGGACCAGGACTAGGTTCGTCCAGGAGCTTTTATAACTAGCATCAAGGAATAACAGAGACCCCAGACCAGGGAAATAAGGTTGAACTGCCGGGTTATTATATAAAGTTGGGAAATAGACATAAACAAAAATCAGACAAATTCTATACAATTAAAACACATATTACAATAGTAACAAACTTGGCTCATGAAACCTTTGCTTGATTTCACCTATTTAACTATTTTAATCAGATATTTAGTTCTAATTAGGATCCTTTTTAATTCTAAATTTAGTTCTCTTCTCGTTTTAAGTGACTAATTAAAACTAATTAGTTCAATATTCATTATGTTCTATAGGGCCTTTTTAGTTTATTCTACTTCCCCTTAACCTATTACTTAACCAGTAAATCAAAAATATCAACATAAACACACATTTGCATTAAACCAAATTCAACACAGTATAATAAAAATAAAACCCTCTGGCATGGCAACATCAACATCATTTTTAACAATTAAGCAAAATCTAGAGATCAATACTCAA